>JAHXMU010000072.1:6067085-6186387 GCA_019455685.1 Philornis downsi
GTCTCCATAGACACTTTTCATATAGAAAAGTGTCTCCATAGACACTTTTCATATAGAAAAGTGTCTCCATAGACACTTTTCATATAGAAAAGTGTCTCCATAGACACTTTTCATATAGAAAAGTGTCTCCATAGACACTTTTCATATAGAAAAGTGTCTCCATAGACACTTGTCATACCGAAAGGTGACTCCATAGACATTTGTCGTACAGAAAAGTGTCTCCATAGACACTTTTCATTCATATATAGTAAAAGCAGCCGGAGATTTTTTCGGTGTTACAAAAAATTGTAATAAATTTTGTCAATTTATTTTTATCTTTCTTAGCAATTTGTCGAAGAATATTCTCTTTTGTATTGGTCTTTAATTTGACTGAAATTCTTTATTTTTAGTTCTTTAGCTCGGTTTTCGCCTCCCCAGCGCCTGTCCTGCTGCTCCGTCAGTTATGAGATAATAAGTTTTTCTTTTATTTAGTCTTTCTTTACAAATTGATTAAAGTGTTCATTTATTTATCCTCTATAAATCTAAATATTTGTAAGTTTTCCCTTTTTAATACTGTTTAATGATGTGAGGAATAAAGATTGAATAAAAACAAGAGGAATTAGAATTTGAATTCAAATTAAAATGGCGTTTATTGATATAATCAATTTTACCTTAACAGCAGTAGAACGTTGTTCAATTATTGAGATCCCAAAAACGAATAATCTTGGCTCAAAGAAAACGGTTATGCCAAGATGAAGAAAGATGGTTTTTGAGTGCAATTATACTCGCTACAATCTGACGGATTGTAACGTAAGGAAAGAGGGTTGCCAATGACTCTTATTTGGTCCATGACTTTAGTGGAAAATAAACTTATTAAATCAAACATTGCCGGCCGCCTTGTAACATCTAGGATGTTGTAAAACAAGAAGTACAATAAATCACAACCGAGGTTTACAATTCAATAAGATAATGTAATTATTAACATAATTTGTAATAAAAGGTTGCGTATATTCAGATTATAGTGAGCTTTATTTGTATTAATTCAAATTTGTTATACATTAATTTTGATGGTCTGATGTTGAGTGTTTTCAAGTCCATGACGATCCATACAAAGTACCGTTCTAAAGAAACCTGGCGGGCTCAGGCGACCCAATGGTACTGGAACACAGGAACAACTGCCAATTTTGGACGCTATTGATCCACAGCATTAAGAAAGATCAGCCTGGTGGGCCAAGGCGACCCCATGGTACTGTACCGTTCATATAAAACAACAGTCAATTTTGGACGCATTTGATCCACAGCACCAAGTAAATATCCCAGGCGGGCCAAGGCGACTCCATGGTACTGTACTGTTGTCAATTTTGGACGCCAACGGTCTGCAGCACCAAGAAAGTTAAACCAGGTGGGCCAGGGCGACCCCATGGTACTGTATGGACAGTATTTGGACAATTGTACGAAATTGGAACTATTATCTATCAAATTCGGGTGGGCCAAGGCGACCCGATGATACTGTATGACTTTGAACAGACAACAGCAACATCTAAAACTTCAGCTGGGACTGTGCTACTGTAGACGAAGATATACAACATATAAAACACCTTTCCTTTATGTTGAGCAAGACCCGGAAAGAAACCAACCGAACATTGTGAAATGGGCTAATGGTAGACCCGGTGTAGCGTGGCACTGATTGCGTATTATCCGAGTTAGCAAGTTCTATAGAAGCAAGTCTACGACTACTCAAGTCTGCTGGATTTTCCTCAGATCGGACATGGTGGCAATTGCTATTCGAAACGATTTCCTGTATTTTGCATACCCTGTTGGCCACGAAAGCGGTCCATGTAGATGGGGTTTTTTTTCAACCTGGAAAGTAGTACCGAGGAGTCTGTCCAGCAATACACTCTACTCAATTCTATTCCAATGTTGTCACAAATCGATCTCAAACGTTCCGAGGCTAGCACTGCCCCACAGAGTTCAAGACGTGGAAGTGAAATTGGTTTTAAAGGGGAAACTTTTGCCTTACACGAAAGTAGGTGCGTATATACAGTCCCCTCTCGATTCTCTACTCGAATATACATCACTTCCGCGTATGTCTTCTCAGAGGCATCCAAAAAAACGTAGAGTTCAGCTACTGAGCTTTGAGTGTATCCTACCCATCGAGGAAGTCAGATAGAATTCACATCCTCATACGCTTCAACGAACACTTTCCAGTCACGCTCCGTAGATGCAGGTGGTGACCCATGCCACTGAATATTATCCATCCAAACATGTTACATTATAACCTTTGCCGTGATTATAATGGGACCCAGCCACCCCAATGGATCAAAAAGCTTAGCGATAGAGGACAGAACTTCCCTCTTAATATAATGAGGCCTTAGAATGAATGGCTTAAACTTAAAGTATAATGCGTCCAGTTGAACATTCCAGCGAACTCCTAAAGGTTTAGAACTGCTCGATTTTAAAATTCGAGAAGTTGTGGATTAACCAGATCTTCTAGCTAAAGCCCAGCCAAAATAGGCATAGAATTCGAGGTCCACTTGCGAAGTTCAAATTTGGCCAAAGCCAGCACATGATCTTACGGATAATATCCGCAGCAAGCGGTAATTGGTCCTCATAATTTGTGGCTATTTCCGACAATGTCCGGATAGTCGGGTAAGGAGCACAATTGACCCCAAAAGTTACAGTAAGTAACTCATAATCTTGAACGGAATTGGTCGGTGCTTCTCTATATAAAATCCTTTGCAACTTAGCCTGATCCGGATTAATCCTGATCTGCCGATAGATTTGTGTAATGTCGCAATTAAAAACATAGCGAAACATACGCCATCTCAAAATAAGAAGCACTAAATCGAGTTGTAAAGCTGCCCCTGTATGGAGAAGATCATTTAAAGTGTTCCCATTCGATGTTTTATTAGAGGCGTTGAAAACAACGCGCATTTTCGTCGTGGATTTATCCGGGTTAATTACCGCGTGATGAGGAAGATAACATTTTCCTGATTCATCGTGTGGAGCATCTACAGTTGTTTCTGAAGATGTTAATAAAAGACGCTTCAGAACCAGGGTCGATAAGAGCACGAGCGGGATAAGTTGCGCCATGGTGCATAATGTTGACCAACGCTGTACCCAAAAGCACATTTCTATTGTGGGACGAATGGTAAACTTATTTGCTCAAACTATTAGAAGTGTCTCCGGAGAGAGATGAGGCATTATTATGAGCGTTTGAAGATTGGTGTTGCACAATATTATTCACGGCTGACGAAGTGGAAGCCGCATTTTCATTTAGACTGCTGTTCGAGTCCCTATGTTCGAGAATAATGTCTCCAAACACACTTTTCTGTATGAAAACAGAAACTTTTCTGTACGAAAAGTGTCTACAGAGAATTTTTCATACAGAAAAGTGTACCCATAGACACTTCATAAAGAAGAGTGTCCCGATAGACACCTTTCATAGAGAAAAGTGTCTCCATAGACGCTTTTTATACAGAAAGTGTCACCGTAAACGCTCTCCACACAGAAAAGTATCCCCATAGACACTTCATGCAGGAAGGTGCCTGCATAAGCAATTTTCATACAGAAATGTGTCCCCATATACACCTTTACTCAAAGAAGGGTCTCCATAGACACTTTTCATATAGAAAAGTGTTCCCAAAGAAACTTTTCATACAGAAAAGTGTTCCCAAAGGCGCTTTATACAGAAAAGTGTTCCCAAAAGACACTTTTCATACAGAAAAGTGTTCCCAAAGACACTTTTCATACAGAAAAGTGTTCTCAAAGACAGACACTTTTCGTACAGAAAATTGTCCCTATAGACACTTTTCATACAGAAAATTATCCCTATATACACTCCATGAAGAAAAGTGTCTCGATGGAATATTTTCACAGAGAAAAGTGTCTCCATATACATTTTTCATAGAGAAAGGTGTCTCCATAGACGTTTTTATACAAAAAAAGTGTCTCCACAGACAGTTTTCATACAGAAAAGTGTCTCCGTAGACGTTTTTCATGCAGAAAAGTATCTCCGTAGACACTTTTCATACAGAAAAGTGTCTCTATAAACCCTTTTCGTACAGAAAAGTGTCCCTATGGACACTTTTCATAAAGAAGAGTGTCTCCATAGGCACCTTTCATAGAGAAAAGTGTCTCCATAGACGATTTTAATACAAAGAAGTGTCTCCATAGAAACTCTTAATACATAAAAGTGTCTCTATGTACACTTTTCATACAGAAAAGTGTCTCCATATACACTTTTCACATAAAAAAGTATTCCCAAAAACATGTCATACAGCAAAGTGTTCCCAAAGATACTTCCTACAGAATAGTGTTCCCAAATACACTTTTCATACAGAAAAGTGTCTCCATATACACTTTTCACACCGATAAGTGACCCCATAGACCCTTTTCATAAGTGTCCCCTTAGACACTTTTCACACAGAAAAGGTGTCCCCATAGGCACTTTTCATAGGGAAAAGTGTCCCCATTGACATCTTTCGTAGAGAAAGCTGCCCCCGTAGACACTGTGTCTCCATAAACACTTTGCATAGAGAAAATGTATACATATGCACTTTTCATACAGACAAGTGCCCTATAGACCCTTCGTGCAGATAGATGTCTCCATAGACACTTTTCATATAGAAAAGTGTTCTCAAAGACACTTCCTACAGAATAGTGTTGTCAAATACACTTTTCTATATGAGGGTCTCCATAGACACTTTCATACAGAAAACTGTCTCCATAGAAATTTTTCATACAGAAAAGTGTCTCCATAGGCACTTTTAATATAGAAATGTGTCTCCATAGACCCTTTTGCGTATAGAAGTGTCTCTATAGACATTTTTCATATAGAAAACTGTTCCCACAGACATTTCATACAGAAAAGTGTTCCCACAGACACTTCATATAGAAAAATGTCCCCACAGGCACTTTGCACACAGAAAATATGTCTCCGTAGGCACTTTTCATATAGATAAGTGTCTCCATAGATACTTTTCATACAAAAAAATGTTCCCATAGACACTTTTCATGTAGAAAAGTGTCCTCACAGACACTTTTCATATAGAAAAGTGTCTTCATAGACACTTTTCATACAGAAAAGTGTCTCTACATACACTTTTCATACAGAAAAGTGTTTCCATAGACACTTTTCGTATAGAAAAGTGTTGCCAAAGACATTTCATACTGAAAAGTGTTCCCACAGACACTTTATACAGAAAAATGTCCCCATAGGCATTTTTCACACAGAAAAATATCCCCGTAGGCACTTTTCATATAGATAAGTGTCTCCATAGACACTTTTCGTACGGGAAAGTGTCCCCATAGACACCAAATAAAGTAGAGACAGTTGACAGGAATTTAACGAAAGATTTGACATGTAATTTATAAATAATTCATTTAAAATGAGGAAAGGGAAAAAAATCTTTGAAAACGCGAACATTATTTTATGGAAATGAACCAACATTCCGGGCGCATCGAAGGATCTGCAAGGACGATAGCTTGGCCATTTATTCGGAAACGATTTTTGCGGCAGCGCTCGCAGGCCTTCTCCAATTATCAAGTGCGGTGGAGTTAATGCTTCACCGTCGCTGGGGTCTGGACTGAGAGACGCTATGAGCTGAGAGTTCAGAACTGCCTCCACCTCCACTAACACCGTCGCCAGCTCTTCGGCAGTTAGCATGACGTCGCCGACGGTTGGCACCAGTAGTCCCTTGGCAACTTTGACCAAGGGACTACCCCCCATAGTCCTCCGAAATAGGGTATCCTTGGTGGTATGAAGATGAAGTCCATCTCCTTGCTGACTGTATAGCCTTTGACGTAAAACAGACAAAAACTGCTGTGTACATTTTAACGGGTGGACGCCCTCGTATTCTGAACGTCTATGCAACATATTTTAAATGGTCGTAGAACTCTCACCCTGTCAGCAGGCAAATTTCCCATTATTTGATTCATTAACTTGGGTTTATAATAGAAGTAATAAATACGTTTTAGAACTATTCTGCTGCATTCTTCTCTTGCGTTTATCGGTCAAATTTGCTGACGTAAAAGAGCTACTAACGCCCTAGAACCCGCATTTCAGTTTTCCAAATGCAAATTCCGCAGATAAATTCTCACGAAGTGCGCTTTCTTCCGTATTAAAGTGGGAAATTTCGCATCATAGGGGATTGGTTCATTACACAATCGCCCGCCTACCCTGATTAGTGAAACCGACTTTTTATTCACCTCACATTCATGAATGAATGAATTCAGTGTCTGCAAATTTGGCTGCAGTATTTTCGACATTGTGATTTTCCCGATTTCTTCATTAAACTCATGCTTTTGCGCAACTTCGCATAATTGAAGAAATGTTGTTGGAGTCATTGGTACGCATAATGCTCTGTCCTTACGATGTGCTTTTATGAATCTCATGAGATATTAAAAGATCCGAAGCAATTCCGAGTAGGACGATCGTCAATTCATCAAACCTATGATCAAGTTTGGTCCATTCCCCACAACGAGAAAAATATTAGTCTTTCGCTTTTTCAGAGCCACTGGCTCATCCGACAACTGTAAATGACATTTATTCCTTTCTTGTAGAGGAAAGGAAGGACCTTCAAACCATATAGACTCTTTTAACTCATTTACTTTACATCCTCTAGAGACAATGTCTGCTGGATTATCTTTCGACGGCACATGCCGCCATGACACGCCCTCAGATAATTCCTGGATGTCTGCCACCCTATTTGGGACAAATGTAGCGAGCGGTGATGCATGAATTCGAATCAAATGCAGTGCGATTTCGGAATCAGACCAAAAAGTCACACTTTCGACTCTATAAGATACTGTCTCTTTGATCTTTGACCACAATTTGGCCAGCAAATGAGCAGCGGAAAGTACAAGCCTTGGGTGTGATTTAGTTTTTACAGGAGCGACACGAGATTTTGCTGTTAATAATCGGCAATAAATCACGTCAGCAACTCTACTCCTTACGTATATGCAACAACCGTATGCTCTAATGGAAGCATCTGAATAGCCATGTATTTGGCATGTTGGCGTGGATATTGACATCACATGTCTAGGAATCTCTATTATACTAATTCTGGCCAGATTCAATTTGATATCTTCCCAAGAAGTGTTAAGGATCAATGGAATTGACTCATCCCAATCTAATTTTTGAAGCCATAGTTCCTTTAATATGACTTTAGCTCTGATAATCAAGAGACTTAATAGCCCCAAAGGATCGAATAATCTGGCAGATACAGACAGTATAATTCGCTTTGTGGCCTTAAGATTCCGAAATGAATCATCTAACCGATATTTGAATATATTGTTGTTAGGGAATCAATATGTCCCAAGGGCCTTAATAGAATCATCATTCATTCCCATAATTTTGCCTGTTGTGTCATCGCTAGGCTGATAACTTGTGAACCACCCAGTGAGGCTAAAACCAGCAGATGACAATATTTTCGTTACTTCGGAGCGAATTTTCTTTAATTCTCGGCGAACAATCTCAGCTCCAATTAGAAGAGTTTCCTTTAACAATTCGCTTAAATATAATAGGCACCTTATAGAAAAAATGGAGCTGACGAAATCCCATATGTCACTGTATTCAGCTTATACGTATATTTCAAGATCCTTCGCTGGATTTTCACTCCAGAGGATCGATTTAAAATTTCTGTCGGCCTCATCAATCAAGACCTGACGATACATTTTCTCGATATCGGATGTAACAACGTATTTATGCATATGGAAATGTAGCAGTATTAAATACAGCTCGTCCTGTATAGTAGGACCGATTATTAACAAATCGTCGAGAGAGATTTGATGTTTTGCACGAAGCATCAAATACCACACGAAGTTTGGTTGAACAACTTAGTGGTGTTAATACGCACTGATGTGGTATGAAATAGTGAGGACTTTTCGATAAGTTATTTTTCGCAATGTCATAAAGTCATTGTGCATCTCTTTCGTTACCAAATCTTTTGATATCATCTATTTGCGGTTTCAAAAGAGAGACTCAAATAACTTAGGGTCTTCTTTAAAAGGAAGGACCACTTCGTATCTTCCATTTTGTAATCTTTGTATACAAAACTTTTACTCACATTGGACATGTTCTATAGAGGGAACATTTATCTCCATTGGGATTTCCTCCAATTCCCAGAAACGTCGAACAATGGAGTCTAACGATGTCATTATCCGTAAGCGAACTCAAGTGACAGGCGTTAGATTCGGTAACCTTTGATTGTTTGTATTTTCCAGAATAAGGGAAGACCGGGATCTCTTCTTATCTGGCCAACACACAACAGCTCAAAGAAAAACTCAGCACCGATCAACATGTCAATATTCTTCGGAATATTTCAACCAACATTTAAAATAGTATGATCTGGCTAATATCTGGAAATCGATCGAAGCAGCCAGAAGTAAATTTGTATGCATTCATTCGAGATCTCACACTAGCTTGAAGCCTACACTTGGCGAAAGAATTAGTTTTGCTAAGTCTGGTTAGACTGATATCTCCTCTTTCGAGTTGCAATCGTTATGCAAGTTCCTCGGTTATAAAATTTAGTTGCGAACCGGAATCCAATAATGTTCTTGCTAGAATAAATTGGCCAAATCTGTCTTTGATTTTCAATATAGCCGTGGTTAAATTCACACTTTCTTCGTACTACGACGAATATTTAACAGACACCCTCGAAGTAGAGGGCCGATCTGGGTCAGAACTTAATAAATTGCTACTAGGCACATTCGATGTCGTATACACATGAAGTAGCGAATGGTGAGAGCGATTGCATACTGTACATTTACTTGTATGCCCCTTTCTTAGCCAATTTATGCACGCTGGCACGCCTTTGATAAAGTCAAACCTTTGTTGGACAGGAATAAAAGCGAATGAAAGGCATGCAAAAACTAATGTTGTGCAGATTTGCGGAAAATACATTTTGTCGACTACCTTTGGTCCAGCACCAGAAGCCTCTTCAGCCGAAATGTGCTATTATGCAATTATAAATGTGCTATTATGCAATTTAAGGCTGTTTCACAGTCACTCCATAATGGCAGCTTTTCATAGTCGAGCCGTTCATCCCACTTGGTACGAGTTTACTGGATCCACGTTTGACATAACGAGACGAATAATTATAGCATTCGTTATGTTTTTTCGTCGCCAATTGATAAAAGGGAGTCATAAATTGAAAGAGTATCGATCATGCTCCTCAAGGCGATTCAAGAAGGCTTACCCATCTCAGGAAGCTCAAAAAATTTTCTGATATTATCAAAGAAAATCAGATACGGATTATCGTAAACTCTTTTTAAGTTCGCAAGCACCTTGGCATAATTTTACTCAGTTATTTGATATGCTTTCACAGTACCAAGATCTTCATCTAAGAGACAGGAAATCAAATGATTAAATGTTTCTTCGATATCGGTCAATGTGTTGTCGCTATCGACAAGATTTTCAAAAAGGTCAAAAAAACTCTTGTATTCAGAATATTTTCCGCTAAATTTAGGAAATTTAGTTTCATGCATAGCAATTTACTCTAACGAGCTGGCGTAGAGTTGGAAAAACTCGTTTTTCGGTTATTGGCCAACTTGGAAGGCTTTTGTTGAAACGCATAAGTCCTATAAATCAGCTCTATCCCCATTTGAGGAATCAAGAATGCCGACTTCCGATTGATAGACCATCGCCTGTTCATTCCAATTCGATCGGATTTGTCGAAATGGTTCCATCCTTTATCTATTGTTTTATTCGCTTCGTGTTATTTATCACCGTGGTCTTTTGCAAAATTAATGCATCAAGTTGCTTGTATGTATATATATACAATATAAAATGCTTGGAATTGATTAATATTCCCAAATAATACTGATAACTTCCAAAAAAGTAATGCGGAATAAATTTCCGTTCAAGCAATCGATTTAATTAAAATTAAAAAAACTATTCCGATCTGTAATTACTTTACCTATAAATCGCGCGGTATGAATGAATCTCAATTTTTCCGTTCTGTAATTGGTATTGGCACTGCGTTGCCAACTGTTATTTTTGGACTATGAAATACCGAGTACTTCTCAAAAATAACCAATACGATCACTTGTTTGATCTGTCACAGAACTATGTAATGTAAACAAACCACAAAATCTCGCGCAATCATGGAATTAAGGAAAGGTAAGTGAAGTAAGTTTTAATTAATTTGTCAAATCTCATTCATATTCTCTTTTTTAAGGGTTGAAATAATTACTCGGATATGACGTCAAGGAGCGGAGAGCTAGTTGTAGGCGAAAATACAGTGCGGGAGATATTGACAGTGTCGGGTTCGTAAGTTTTTGTATTGTATAAATTTCCAACGACAAATAAATAATTTCTACTAGCACTTTTTAGTTGTTTCACTTCCAGGGCGTAATGTGTGCTTTAAAGGAAGGAACAAATAACTCTATGTCAGTTTAGTTATGACTTGAATACCTGGTTGTTATTGTTTTCCACAGAAAGTGTCTCCATATACTCTTTTCATACAGAAAACTCATAGACACCTTTTATACAGAAATCCCCGTAGACACTTTTCCACAGAAAAAGTGTCTCCGAAGAAAAGTTTTGCAGTGGACAGTTTTTATAGTGACAAGTGTCCCCATAGACACTTTTCATAGTTTCCATAGCCGCTTTTCATACAGAAGAGTGTCCCCTTATACACTTTTCATACTTTTCACACAGTATCTCCATAGACACTTTTCATACAGACACTTTCCATACAGAAAAGTGTCTCCATAGACACTTCATACAGAAAAGTGTCCCCGTAGGCACTTTTTACCAAAAAAAAAAGTGTCCCCGTAGACACTTTTAACACAAAAAAAGTGTCCCCGTAGACACTTTTCGCACTAAAAAGTGTCCCCGTAGACCCTATTCAAATATAAAACTGTCTCCATAGACATTTCGTACAGAAAACTTTCTTTTTATACAGAAAAGTGTAGCCATACACACCTTTCATATACAAAAATTTCGCAATAGACTTTTCGCACAGCAGGATGTCCCCATTGAAACTTTTCGAAAATAGCAACAGAAAGTGTTGTCATAGACAATTTTCATACAGAAACGTGTCTCCACAGGCATTTTTCAAAGAAATGGTGTCCCCATAGTTACTTTCCGACAGAAAAAGTGTATCCCCATAGACACTGTTCACAAGGGAAAGCGCTTCCGCAGACACTTTTCACACAGAACAGTGTCCCCATAGAAAGTTTTCTTACAGAAAAATTTACCCCGCGGATACTTTTCATATAGAAAAGTGTCCCCATGGACACTTTTAACAACAGAAAGTGTCTCCGTAGACACTTTTCATACAGAAAAGTATCTCCATAGACACCCTTCATGCAGAAAAGTGTCCCCATACAAACCTTTCATACAAAATAGTGTCCCTATAGACACTTTTCAAATAGAGAAATTCCACCATTGACACTTTTCGTACAGCTGGGTGTCCCAATACACATTTTTCGTACACACTTTTCGTACAGAAAAGTGTCTCCATAGACACTTTTCATACAGAAAAGTGTCTCCATAGACACTTTTCATACAGAAAAGTGTCTCCATAGACACTTTTCATACAGAAAATTGTCTCCATAGACATTTTTCATACAGACACTTTTCTGTAAGAAAAGTAAGTAAGTGTAAGTGTCTCCTTAGACACATTTTCATACAGAAAAGTGTCTCCATAGACACTTTTCATATAGAAAAACTTTTCATATAGAAAAGTGTCTCCATAGACAATTTTCATACAGAAAAGTGTCTCCATAGACAATTTTCATACAGAAAAAGAAAAGAAAAGAAGAGTTTTCATATAGAAAAGTGTTCCTTTTCTTGCAGAAAAGTGTTAATTTTCTTACAGAAAAGTGTCCCCGTAGACACTTTTGTTACAGAAGAGTGTCTCCATAGACACTTTTCACACAATAGCAGCTGTCCCCGTAGACGCTTTTCATATAGAAAGTGTCGCCATAGACAGAAAATTGTCACCATAGAGCGTTTTTATACAGAAAAGTGTTCCCGTAAAAAGTTTTTATGTAAAAAAGTGTACCCACAGACACCTTTCATCCAGAAAAGTGTGCCCATAGACACTGTTCATACGGAAAAATGCCTCCATTGACACCTTTCATACAGAAAAGTGTCTCCATAGATACTTTTCATACAGAATAGTGTCTCCATAGACACTTTTCATACAGAAAATTGTCTCCATAGACACTTTTCATACAGAAAAGTGTCTCCATAGATATTTTTCACACAGAAAAGTATCTCCATAGACACTTTTCATACAGAAAAGTGTCTCCATAGACACTTTTCATTCAGAAAAGTGTCTCCATAGACACTTTTCATACAGAAAAGTGTCTCCATAGGCACTTTTCATCACAGAAAAGTGTCTCCATAGACACATACAGAAAAATGTCTCCATAGACACTTGTCATACAGAAAAGTGTCTCCATAGACACTTTTCATGTAGAAATGTGTCTCCATAGACACTTTTCATATAGAAAGGTGTCTCCATAGACACTCTTCATATAGAAAAGTGTCTCCATTGATACTTTTCATACAGAAAAGTGTCTCCATGGACATTTCGTATAGAAGAGTGTCCCAATAGACATTTTTCATATAAAAAAATGTCCCACTAGACGCCTTCTATACAGAAAAGTGTCCACGTATACACTTTTCGTACAGAAAAGTGTCTTCATAGACTCTTCGCTCAGAAAAGTACTTCCGGAGACACTTTTCACATTGAAAAGTGTCCACATAGACACTTTTCATACAGAAAAGTGTCTCCACAGACACTTTTTATAGAGAAAAGGGTCTCCATAGACACCTTTCAGGCAGAAAAGTGTCCCCATACACACCTTTCATATAAAATAGTGTCCCTATAGACACTTTTCATGCACAGAAATACCACCATAGACGCTTTTCGTACAGCAGGGTGTCCCAGTGGACATTTTTCATGCAGAAAGTGTCCACATAGACACCGAAGAGTGTCCCCGTATAAAGTTTCTATACTGATAGGTGTCCCCATAGAAACTTTTCATACAGAAGATTGTGCTCATAGACAATTTTCATACAGAAAAGTGTCCCCATAGAAACTCTTCTTACAGAATAGTGTTCCCGTACGCACTTTCCATAAAAAATGTGTCCCCGTAGACACACACCTTCCTTACAGAAAAGTGTCCCCATGGATACTTTTTATACAGAAAAGTGTCTCCATAGACACTTTGCATACAGAAGAGTGTCTCCATAGACACCTTTCATATAGAAAAGTGTCTCCATAGACACCTTTCATATAGAAAAGTGTCTCCATAGACACCTTTCATATAGAAAAGTGCCTGCATAGACACCTTTCATATAGAAAAGTGTCTCCATAGACACTTTTCATATAGAAAAGTGTCTCCATAGACACTTTTCATGTAGAAAAGTATCTCCATAGACACTTTTCATATAGAAAATTGTTCTCATAGATAATTTTCATACAGAAAAGTGTCCCCATAGAAACTTTTCTTACAGAATAGTGTTCCCGTACGCACTTTCCATAAAAAATATGTCCCCGTAGACACACACCTTCCTTACAGGAAAGTGTCCCCATGGATACTTTTTATACAGAAGAGTGTCTCCATAGACACTTTTCACACAGAAGAGTGTCTCCATGGACACCTTTCATATAGAAAAGTGTCTCCATAGACACCTTTCATATAGAAAAGTGTCTCCATAGACACCTTTCATATAGAAAAGTGTCTCCATAGACACCTTTCATATAGAAAAGTGTCTCCATAAACACCTTTCATATAGAAAAGTGTCTCCATGGACACTTTTCATATAGAAAAGTGTCCCCATAGTCACTTTTCATACAGAAAAGTGTCTCCATAGCCACTTTTCATACAGAAAAGTGTCTCCATAGCCACTTTTCATACAGAAAAGTGTCTCCAAGGACACTTTTCGTACGGAAAAGTATCCCCTTAGGCATAGAGAAAAGTGTGCTCATGGACACTTTTCATACAGGAAAGCGCTCCCATAGACACTTTTCACACAGAACAGTGTTCCCATAGACAGTTTTCCCCGTAGAGACTTTTCGTACAGAAAAGTGTCTTCATACACACTTTGCATGCAGAAAAGTGGTTCCATAGACGCTTTTCAAGCAGAAAAGTGTTCCCAGAGACACTATTTATACAGAAAAGTGTTCCGATAGGCAGTTTTTATGCAGAAAAGTGTTCCCATAGGCAGTTTTTATGCAGAAAAATGTACCCACAGACAACTCTCATACAGAGACACTTTTCATACAGAAGAGTGTCTCCATAGACATAGAGACACTTTTCATACAGAAGAGTGTCTCCATAGACATTTTTCATACAGAAAAGTGTCTCCATAGACACTTTTCATACAGAAAAATGTCTCTTTTCATACAGAAAAGTGTCTCCGTAAACACTTCATACAGAAAAAGGTCCCCTTAGGCACTTTTCATAGGAAGAAGTGTCCCCTTAGGCACTTTTCATAGGGAAAAGTGTCCTCATGGACACTGTTCACACAGGAAAGCGCTCCCATAGACACTTTTCAAGCAAAAAGTAACTAAGATCAGTAAGATCAGTATTTTTTAGTGACTAATTGCATTATCTTTTTGAAACCAAACAGAGTTGATATTAATATTCGTCATCCATTCTGTTTGCGTATTTCACTTCCCGTTAATATTGTGTTAAATTTTTTGCCTTTTCTTCAGGCTTTTTGTACTAGACAACTAAGCCTATTCTCTACAAGTGCTTACATTTTATCAGCTTTTTCGAAAAAAAGTTGAACACCTTATAGAGGATAAGTAGTATCCCTCTCCACTATCTCGCTGCTGAAATTCTTCCTCGATTTTCAAGTAAACCACAAGTTTCTGTGATAAATTTTAAAAGTTATCATCTACAACAACAAATTTGTGGTGGACTTATTTTTTTAATTAAATTAAATGAGATAAACCTTTTCTCCACGAAAAGCTCAAATTGGTTTAATAAATTTATGTTTATTTGCGTGACATATAAATTTGAATTCTTTCAGTTTCGTTTTAAAACTCTTCAAGATAGGTAGCATTTGATAAAAATGCGTCCACTACAATTAGCAATAATTTTACTCGCAATTTTTTATGTGGTTGGTATTATTCGAATGGTATTTTCTTTTTATATATAAATGTATTAATTATTTTATCACATTTTTGAACAGAATTGTGAACTTAATGAAGTGGAGGAAGTTTATTTAAGATTTTTTGTACAATTAGAAAATGTAAAAAAGTCGTTGGATATATTGAGAGCACAAATGGATAAGATGGATAATACGAGGTAACTGTTTCCGGATGAAGTTGGAGTTCTTCGGGAAATATATCGAAAATTGGTAATCTGGGATATGGTTACCTAATCCCAAGACAGTTACAAATTCCGCTTAAACATAAAGGAACCTTAACTTTTTTAGTAATTACTAAAATATTCTTTACAAATTTAATTTAACTCAAATTTTCTACATTTAAAACATATTAAAATGTGTATTACAGACTGCATTGCTGTGAAGACAGAAATCGTGTTGACGCCTTCGAAGAATTGCAAAAATCACGAAATCGCTCCAAACCTGTCTTCGACTCGCGAGTTGACACGCTGCCCAGCCATTGCCAGACGGATCAGGTTCCCTCAAATTGTGCTAAAGCCACTCAGTGCACTGAGACTAGTGGCTACTATAATATCTCCGTTTTTCGCTACAGCAGTGAAATCTTCCAAGCATTCTGTGATTATCGAACTGAGGGCGGCGACTGGCTGCACATTTTGCAACGCGTTGATGGCGCGGTAAATTTCTCTCGCCCTTGGGACGATTATGTTAAAGGATTCGGTGAAGTGGACGGCGAATACTGGATCGGTTTGGAGAATTTGTATGCGCTGACAAATCACGATGGACCCCAGGAACTGTATGTTTATATGGAGAATTTCACTGGTCATAATCGATATGCCCGTTATGATCATTTTCTTATTGGAAATGCCACAGAAAACTACAAACTGAAATCATTGGGAAAATATTCGGGTAATGCGGGAGATAGCTTGGAATTCTCACTGGGAGCTGAATTTAGTACCTATGATAAGGACAGGGATACGCATAAACAGAATTGTGCTCAAATCCACAAGGGTGGTTGGTGGTATAAGAACTGTGCTCGCACGTAAGTTAGAATGCCAGAGAATCCTCTTGAAACGAGATGTTATGGTATAATCTTTTTGTTTTGCTTTTAGTGTTCCTACCGGATTTTATCATCGTGGCAGCTATTATAAAGCTGACGGGGCCGATGGTATCTATTGGAGAGATTGGCTAGAATTATGGAATTCTATGAAATTTTTCGTTATGAAAATTCGCCGTCAGAGGATATTTTTAGATTGAGATTGATTACCATAAAAGTACATTTTTTGTTGTTTAGTTTCTTTAGTTTTCGATCGTTTGATCTGTCATTTTAATATACTGCGACCGAAAAAGATAAATAACAAAAGATAAAATTTTTATTGCTAGTGTTTGGTAGCCAGTTTTTGGTACTAAATAAGCTACTGATTCTATACTTTTCATTTTATAAAAATGTTAGCATTTCTTATCAAATATTAAAAATTATAAAATATAATACAGGAATACGAATACACAGAATACGCCCGAACGGAGAGGATTCTTGGCAATACTAACTTATAGATGATAGAATAGTAAATAAATGGTAATAGTAATAAATGTCCTGCTGTCGAAAAGTCCAAAATTAAGGATCGTATTCCTCTTAGTTCATATATGCGGTCTATAAGTAACGATTTTCCTAAAGTCGATTTTTTGGGTAAAATCTTTTAAAAAGAGGTAAAAAAGAATGCCGCAAGCCAAAGTTTTGCAGTAAAAATAAAATAAGCTTAATTGTCCAAAATACGGATAGTTAGGGGCTCTTCCGGGTAAGTGTATGGCAACAAAATCATACCTTTCTGATTAAATGGTTGAAGTCGTGTTCGTGAAATTTTGCAATGAATAAATTGCAGAATTATCCGATTTCCAATTCCATTTTAATTTAAAAGAAAAAATTACTCGTGCCACATAACAATGGCAGATGTATCATTAGCATCTTGCAACCGGCCACGTGACTGGCTTTGAAATGTTCCCACTTTTATTTAGGAACCTAACTCTTCCATGACCGGATTAGTGGTAGTCGTATAGGGAAACGCTTTTAGGGGACAAGGCATGACAACATTTTCTGCCCGCAAAATTGGACCAACTTAAAAGCCGAATATAGATTCATATAATGATCGATTTGGTCTACGAAATGAAAGCACTGTTACTCATGTTTAAGGTACGTTCAGATAGATTGATATGTCGACGGATTTATCTCTTGGAAATGAACGTTGTTGCTGTTACAACAATAGTATTCCTGAAGATTCAGTAGTGATGGAACTCCGACAAGAGCGAGATTTAGTTGCAATAAATCCTTAAGCGCGGTCGAACAGCTTCCTATATTCATTTATTTTTGAAAGTACAAAAACAGATATAAAAATATATTGTAATATTTATCCGTCGTCTATTTATTTGTAATTATTTGAATTTAGCAAAAATATGAATAGAAAATTATAATACAATGAATTATCGCTTCTGATCAATGCTCTTGAATAAATTAAGTCTCATTATTTTTATTTATTTTCCAATTTACATAAATTATTGTTTACTTCCATTCGTCGATTAAAAACCAGAAAATATAAATTATCGTTATCAGATCGATTTTATTTTGAAAAATGTGTTGTTCTTCGCCTTTCGTTTTTGCTTTTTTTAATAAATATAATATACAAACGAACATGGCATAGTTTGAAGCTTCAAACCAAGGAAAAACGTCTTAAGTGGAGCTTGGACAATTCCATTCCAATTTCCATTACAAAAAAATATATTAAATTGTTGATATTAAGAAGAACACATTTTTTGGTATTATTGTTTCTGTCCTCAATATCATCTTCATCATCATCTTAAAATCTAAGATCAATATACGATGTATAACACTTTTTGAAATGCCTATCATTTTAGCTAGCTTACGATCATCCAATACCATTTTGTTGTTTTCTTAGCCGCGTCTGGCGTGGACGGGTCTACGAAATAACTCCCACGAAATAATTCCCACTTTTAAAAACGAAATAAGTCCCACCAAAAATTGCTATTTTGAAAGTGGGAGTTATTTCGTAGGACTTATTTCGTCAATTGGTGGGACTTATTTCGTTACGCGTTTTTATTTTAAGTGGGACCTATTTCGTTTTGAGTGGGAATAAATTCGTTTTATAATGTGGGAGTTATTTCATACCCCTAAATTTATATTTTGGTGGGATTTATTTCGTTTTAAGTGGGATTTATTTCATTTTCATAATTTTGCATTTTAAGTGAATGCTTAATAATTTTTGCCGTTATTTGTTGCTCTTCACGTTGTTTCTCATTTATAAAATATTTTGAGAATCAATGGATGCAAAAGGTACCATATTCCCTTTTACATAATATTTACAGAAAGGTGTTATGATTTCATTATTACAAATCGGTCCACATAACTTTTCAGTTTTCGATTCTGAAATCTGCACTACGTCTGCAATAGAAGCCTACAATAGCGTCATAGGAAAAAGCATTCCAAAGAAGGCTACTTTTTTCAAATTTGTAGCATTTTTACAGATGCAAGAATTTGAAAAAGTAAAACAATTTGAACTATTTATGAATACCAATGGTAGTGTGGGAAAAAAGCGTCTTGTGTTTTGAAAGCAGATATTATTTCCAAATTCAAGAATGATCTCTTACAAGGTACTATAACTCCTTCTAAATTCCTTGACCAACTGGTGTTATCAAAAAATAATTTAATTGTACAAATGGAGCTTGATGAAGATCTTTTTGAAGAATTATCATATTTGAGAGGACATTGAAGACGAGTCGTTAAACCATATTGAAACCCACCAGGATACAATTAATAATAATATGTGTATGGTTTGTTTCATAAAGCAGCCAAATATCTTATTTTTTCCTTGTAAGCACTTGAAAATTTGCAGTGAATGCTGTCTTACAATGCAAACTCACAAAATTGATCAAAAAAGTAAACTAGTATGTCCATTCTGTCGTGCAGATGTTCATGAAACCCTTCACATATTTATCTGATAAATAAATGATTTTTTTATGGAGGGGTGCGATAGAGCCATGAAATATAAGGCCATTATGGCTTTATTTCTCATTTTTTTTCTTATGCAAAAAGTTATATATTGGACATTTCGTAAAAGGGACAACCATAATTTTTTGTCCTTATCTCTCATGGCTCTCCTTTTTTGTTTAATAATTACTTTATACTTACTATAATAAAAAAACTTTAAAGAAATGTGTACAAATAGGTACCGAACTTAACTACTGGAAAAACAATATTAAAAAAAATTGTTGACGTAATTACGTATGTATGTGTTTTATTATATTTTTAGTAGAAAATTGGAATTCGTGTTCCATGTTTTCTAATATCACCATTACAAAATACAACTAATCCCAATGCCACGTTAAAACTATAATACCGTCTACCATGCACTGGATCTTCAAGCCATTTATAAAGGTCGATAATTTTAATCTGATGGTCCTTCCGAAACGCTTTCCATCTTAATAATAAGAACAATTGATCTGTACTTAATCCATTTACGAATCCAAACGTTGTTACTAGTAGGCGTTCTCTATACGTTCCTTGACCGAAAAAAGAATTAATAATAAATTCTGGAACTCTATCAAAATTCGTAATATCCATTCCATTAAGAAGCCTTCTGCAAGCTTGCATACGATTTTTCTTTATTATTCCTCTGCTTTGATTATTCATATTATTCGACGTGTGTTTCTTTCGAAGAGCCAAATACTTCTTATTTGAAATCGCATTAAACAATGAAAAAGTGGGACTTATTTCGTTTATGAAAGTGGGACTTATTTCGTTTATGAAAGTGGGACTTAATTCATTTTAGAAATATATTATTCAAGGGGGAGTTATTTTGTTTTGAGTGTGAGTTATTTCATTTCAAGGAAATTTTTAAATCATTTGATTTTGGTGGGACTTATTTCGTTTTCAAAAGTAGGACTTATTTCGTGAGAGTTATTTCATTTCTTTAAGCAATTTTTGGTGGGACTTATTTCGTTTTTAAAATTGGGACTTATTTCGTGGGAGTTATTTCATAGACCCGGCGTGGACACCTCAATTGGTAGACCACTACTTTTGGTGGCTCAAATAATAATACTAAACAACGTGAAGCCTTGAAGCTTAAAACATATGTTTTATAAGGTCGGCATATTCCAACAAAATATTTTTTTTTTTTTTTTTTTTTTTTGAATTACTGGCACCATTTATATGTCAGGTCGGTTACTTTTGGACCGCTGTTAAATGGATTTTTATAAAAATTTTTATAATAATAATACAGGTCTGTTCTGTAAATCACGTAATTTCATATCACATGCCGTTTTGAAATCACACGTGTGATTTTTTCCTGTTCTGTAAATCACACGATTTTATCTTTTTCGATGTGATTTTATTTTTCGAAATCACAAAAAAACAGCTGATTTCTTGACTTATTTTGTTCTGATTTAATTAAGATTATCAAGTGAGTAGAAAATTTTACGTTTTCAAGTTGAAAAAAACAAAAAAAGTTTAACTTAAATGCCGGGTGCTATATTTTTTGCTCTGGAAAATTTACGAAGGACGCAATTGAACAACGAACGCATAAGGAAGAGAAAATTGCGCGACTTATCCAATCCTATGGATGCAAGCGAAAAATGGTAAGTAAATGAAACTGATGTAGACATTAAGATTATAAATAAAGTACTTTTCAGTTTTATATCGTTATACAGGCTGAACAAGAGAGCTTCCCAAATGATTTTGGACGATTTATCACCACTTCTGACAACGAGTTCCATTCCACCAAGTATTCAGCTTGCCGCTGTACTTAGATTTCTTGCAGTCGGGTCGTTCCAAGCAGTGATAGCGAACGATATCAATTTAAGCCTGGGACGCTCAACTTTCTGCAAGATCTTGGGGCAAATGTTAAACCTGTTGGAGGAAAAGCTATGCCCAACATGGATAAAAATACCTTTGGGTTATCATGCAGAAAGTGCTGCTAAATCGGAGGAGGCCCTGAAGCATTCAGCTCTTTCGCAAGTTCCTCCCACAGCTGCTCAAAAAAAACTTTGTCACCTTTGACAAAGCCTCGTGCCAGGCCTTTGTGCTGCTCCATAAATCGAAGAAAAATTTCAATCTGCGCACTGTTCTTGTGTTGTCCCCTAAAAAAGCGATTCATTTAATTAATTTTCTTTTAAAATACATTTATTTGAGCTAAAATACTTACATCTTGAAAAAATTTTACTTCTTTATTCAAAAACATTCACTAACAGACAAATTCCGCGAAAAAGCAGCATTGCCACAGTTCTCAATTGGTTTCCGTTGCCATTTGCTTAAGGTTTATGGAGTTTTTCTTTGAATTTACCCAAAGAAGACTGAATAATTATTAACTATTTTCTTAATAACATCACAAATAATCAACTTTAGTCTGAAGTATTTTATTTATTCAAATAATTAAAACTTACTTTTCCATTGCCACAAAATTTTGTTGGTCTGGCAAGTATTGATTAAATCTTCGAAAACTAAATCAGCTGATGACCTCAAGCAAAAAGAAATCACAAGCAAATCACAAGCAAACCACAAACAAATTCACAAAACAGATAAACAAAAGGTAGTGTCTCAAAAAATTGTTAATTTTAGCGTTTTTATTGCGCTAAATGTTTAATTTTACTACATAAATTAAGAAATAACACATGCTGTTAATAAATTAAGCAATTTATTTTAAATTTCCCATAAAAGTATTCGTAAAAATAAGCATGTGATTTGAAATCGACAGGTGCTTAGCTGACCGGTTTAAAATCACAAAATTTCAAAAAGTTTGTTGTGCAGAACACCATTTTTGTGATTTCAAATCACTTTTGTGGTTTGTGATTTTCAGAACAGGCCTGATAGAATAGAATTTTAAACCACTTTAATGCAATCTTTTTTATTTCCTAAAATATCGGATTGTAGAAATAAATGTAAAATTTTGGGCAAAAGGAATTACTGTTTTTCAAAAAAAAAAAAATAATAATAATAAGTAAATAAATATGTAAATAAATCGCAATATTTTCTGAACCCATCCGACTGACAAAACTATGCATACTCGTACTTCTAATGTTACTTTATCGTGCCAATAAGAGTAAAACTTCAAATTGTCGCAAATCGTTTCAATTATGAAATCGTTTTGTCTCCACATTTCTCTCGTCATCAACCATTCAATCATTCAATTTCTTCACAAATATCCTTAATCACAACATTTTTGTCATTCGTCAGCATGCTCACTTTTCGCTACACCATCGCATTACTATCATTAATCACTATCATCACCAGCAAATGAAGCAAGAGCTCATCGGTGCTTTCGTGATTGCACTGATTATCACATTGGGAGTTGCATTAGAAATCGCACATACATACGAGTACATAACTATATGCAAAAATACATTTGACGTACATAATTGTTTTTAACATTCAAGGGGTACATTTGTCTATTTGTTGTTGGTCATAGAACATTGAAAATTGGGAAGAAAAATCCGATTGTAAAAAGAAGCTCAAGGTAGTCGATTTTGGCTGTCGAATAAAAGTAAAAGTAAGGAAGTAATCAAAATAAAAAATTGTTGTTCATTTTTTTATTAAATTAATTATTTCATAGATTTTTGATTTTATTCTAGAGATATAAAATAAAAAAACAAATAAAATATAGGAGAACTTCTATTCTATTCAGAGAGCATTCAACGAGACCCTACAGTTTTACGATGAACACGAACATCATAGTTTGAGAAGCATTTTCCATACTTGTCGATTACTCAATTATTCGAAGTGTTCATCAGACATATCGAGGTGGTCGTCTCGTGCACTACCATCGCGTCACAGTCGGTCATAAATTTAGGTTTCTAAAAAGCCAAAAACAAAATTTCAAAAATTCGGGTATGTTCCAGATTCCACTTTGAAGTAAAAGTAGTTTGAAATCACTTCAATTTGACACTTGGGTGTTCTGAATCTTACTTTTTACTTTTCATTTTTGTTTTGTTTTCGAACATCAAATCGTAGTGAATTGCATTGTTCTAGAAACTACTTTTAGGCAAAAAGAAGTGGTTTAATAATACTTTGAAATTTTATTGTGAAACAACAATTTTTGGAAATAAACATGTAAGTATAATAAATAAAAGTGGTCAGATTCCCTTAGTTGAATAAAAATTTTCCTTGTTTGAAGGGGAAAACACAAGAATACAACGCAGGATGCAATAATGCTACGTTTTATGCAAAACAATCCAGACCTGGAAGAAGGGGACCATGTAAAATTGGAAGAATTGTGGAATCTTTTTCCACGTCTTTTTCCACCAATGCATCCTACTACACCGGGAACACCAAATTTTTGCATGAAGTGGCGCTTAGACAAATTTTGTTCATCAACTGTCATTTTCAATTTAATCCACTTAGGAAAAATATATTTTTCTAGAACAATAAGCACTCGATGTAAAATTTTGCAGGTGGCGCTCCGTGCTAAGGCCACATCAGTGTATTTTCCGACCCCTCGTTGAAATCCTCCTTCTGCTAAAAATCTTAATGTGGCAGCAAGCTGTAATTCTGCCGGAATGGATAACTTAGGCAGTCTCAATTTTATGCAATGTAAAATGTTACGAAATGCATCTTTGTTGATGCGATAATTTTGTAAAAACCTAATAGTTTTTATTAAAAGTACATTGAATGTACTTAAGTACATACATGTGTGTATTTATGTAGTGTCGCCCATATCCAGAGGATTTGAGTGATCCCGCAAAATTTGCCTTTGTAATTTTGCTCTTGCGTATTCATTGGTCTGGTATATAGTGGACACTAGCACCGCATTCATTATTTATTTATCCTTTATTTGTCCTTATTATTTATTTATCCTTTAATTTTATGCACAAAAATCACTAATAGCAGTTTTAATAACTAAATTTTATTTTCAAGTCAATTATCAGCTGTTTACAATTTCTGTTTTCGAACTTTATTTCATATGAGAAAATGAAACAACAAACCGCTTCATTTGCAGAACATCCAAAACAAAATGTTAACTTTTCAAATCGTATTTTACTTTAATTCCACTACTTTTTTGGAATATACCTGATTGTTTTAGGAAATTATAGTAACATTTTTGGGTATGACAATTTTTTTTCTAATTTTGCAGTTTGATGGTTTATTATTATTAGTATTTATTAACGTTTCCTCTTTATAAAAAATATCAAAACAAGATTATGAAATGTATTAGACATTCAATTCCTTTTTCGACACATATAAACCGTGGGCGGTCCATACTCAGTTCTTCAATACGTCTACGTACATACAATACAGTTTCAAAAAAAAGTTTTCAAGTTTGGAGCTTAAGCTAGGATCTACGTGCTTTCCGCGGGGAAAAAAGTCAAAAAGTTCCAACTTTTTTTTTGTATTGGTTTCCAACACTGGAATTGGAAGAACTTATGTTTCTACGTAATAAAAACTGAGTTAAAATTGTTGAATTCCGTTCATAATTTTACAAAGATCCAAAAATCTATGAAAAATATGATATTTTGTTATGGCACTATGAAAAAAATGCAAATTAATGGTTTTGTAATATTTTAATTTGTATGCGAAATATGATCAAAACGATTTTTTAATTTTATTTCTGATTTATTCAATGAATTGGGTTTAATTATTGAATGCCCTGTAGAAACTAATGCGGCTTGCAAGTGATAAATACATTTCTGTAAAACGATTTCATATTTTGCAAAATATCAAAAATAGTTCATTTAAATAAATGAAAACATTTCGGGCCAATATTCAGATATTTTTTATGTGATATACTCTTGAGTATGCATCAGCACCTAAACACGATTTGTATCAATAAATGCACGCACCCCCGATGTTTAGAATCTAAATGCATTAATATCCTAATGTGCAAACTAACCGTCGTAATGTCAGTCTTTTATCCATCGTTTATATGATTATCAATAGTGAGATTTATGAAGACTATTCGACCTGATGTGATTGGACTTTAGACCTGGTAATTTCACAGCTGACCAAATACTCAGACTACGGCAACTTCTGCAGAAAACTCAAGGAAAATAGGTCGGCAGACACCATCTTTTTTTTTTGACCATAAAACTGCCTTCTACAATCCGATATGGCGAAATCCGTACGAAGCTATGTTGGGATTTGATATTCCTGTAAAGCTTATGAAACTTTGTAGGATTACACCGACTGTTGCAGATGTTTTAGAGCAAAACTGTTCTCTGACTGAAAGCAGAAAACAATTATATGTAACTGCAGCCTTCTCTGGCAATGAGTAGGTATCAATACAAATTATAGGCAATTACTGAAGCTATTTCTCAATGTTGGTTCTAATACAAAAACTTAAATTTTATAAATCTGACGACAAAAAAGCGCATAAAAGCCGAAACAAAGGTCGTCATTTACAACATAAATGTAGACTTTTGGATACTTTCGATTTCGAAAAAATCGATTAATCGAAATTCTATTTATATCGTAGAACTATATTCCACACAATTATAAAAACTTGGAAAATTTCATTTGTGCTACGTTTGGAAATGTCAAAAAGTCCACACAAGTCGAAAAATCGACCTTTCATATGTTTAAAAAATTCGATTTTTTGTGTTAACCGTAAATCGCCTGGCTAATACGGAAATAAATCTTCAAAAATCGAGGAAAAGGAGGCAAAACTTGAAATAAATTTTTCACTTTGCCTCAAATCAACTCTTACTTTTGCTAATACCAAACAATTTTGTCAGTTTCTAATTATAAATAATATTTTCCATAAATTATTTAAAAATAATAATAAATAAATAATTGTTAAAACTCAAAAACAATATGAAAATAAGAGAAATTCCGCAATATATGATTTTTAGAAAAAGTAAAGTTATTATTTTTTAATTTTTGCCATCAAAAGAATTCTTCCAGGGGTTTTTAATCTTTCAGATTGCATTAGGCTCCTTTTCTTAATAAAGTAAAAAATTACACAGGGAGATTTGTTTGATTTCTGTACTCAAAATATTCGAAATTTGCTTCTCAATGCCTAGGATTATATCACTGTTTTCATAACAACTTTTACTTGTTGCTTCTGTTAGCTTTGTGGAAATGAGTAGTAAAATATGCCACTTTAAATTTATACAGGGTGTCCGTCGGAAAGGTATACTACTTTGTTTGTTTATAATTTTTGATTAAATGAAAGAGAATGGATCTTATATTGATAAATGCTTTATGTAATGTCGGCATTTATGTATGGAATACAATATCAGATAAATGTCCGCCTCTGTTAGCCTCATAAATGCGAGCCCTTTTGAGCACATTTTTCATTACATTCTCACACATTTCACGCGGTATTTCATTAATTTCATCACGAATATTTTGTTTGAGTTGCTCAAGCGTTTCTTGTTTGTTTGCATAAACCTTGCTTTTCAGATATCCCACAAAAAGAAGTCCGCAGCAGTCAAATTAGGCGACCGTGCAGGCCAATCAACATCACTATTTCTTGGAATAGCTTGTTGTGGAAAGAAATCTCGCAGTAATTCCATTGTAATCCTGGCGGTATGTGATGTGGCACCGTCTTGTTGATACCACATGTTAATCAAGTCCAAAGCATACAGTTATGGCGTTATAAAGTTTTCAATTATATCACGATATCGCTCCCCATTAAACTGATGAATAATTTGAGGATTTTCCATTGCCCAGAACTGACTATTCTGTTTATTCACATATCCATTCAAATGAAAATGTGCTTCGTCACTCATTATGATTTTTTCATGAAAATCGGAGCTGTTATGGGCGAACTGTAACATCCTATTGGCATATGCACGGCTGGTTAATGGTCTTGTCGAAGAAGCTCTTGTGTCAACTGAAGCTTAAATGGAAACAAATGCAAATCCTTGTGCAAAATTGTGACCAAAGTTGATTTTTGAAGATCAAGCTCCTGAGGACGGCGTCAAATTGAGGTTGATGGATTGTTGTGAACACTTTCTTGAGCAGCAGTAATGTTTTTAGCCGATCTTACAGTACGTTGTGATCCATGCTGGGCCCTGTCAGCTTCGAAATTATTCACTACACTATAAATAGTGTGTCTTGTTGGCACGTTGTTTCTCACAAAAATTTCACGTAACTTTCTCATCGTCACAGTATGATTGATCGATGATTGATTTTGATAAAATGTTTTAACGATTAAAACACGTTAGTTTATCGAATATTTTTCCACAATAAATTTGCCACGTCTCTACTTCACGACTGCCAAATATGAACTGTCAAGATTAATGTTCACCAAAATGGCGGCAAAACAAATTAGTATACCTTCCTGACGGACACCCTGTATACATTTATATTATTTATATGAAATCTTAAATGATAATGGAAGACGTGCAAAGATTTAATAATACTATAATACCAACCTGATTTCATCCCAATCGCTGATTTCATAAAAGGTTTGTATTTAGGAAACCCAACCTACTTGATCAATAGGGGAGGCTATTCCTCCTTGCTTGCCCTTTTAAAACAAACATTAGTTTTTTTTTAATTTTTTTTATGTTCCACACACACGTTATTATTTTTTGTTTGTTTTTGTTATTATACATATATTTTTTTAAATTTTTGGTAGGTACACATTTATTTTAACGAATGTCTTCCAATTTATTTATTTTTATAGAAATGTTCTTAAAAACATTTCTTTTTATTTAACAAACAGAAATTTAGAAAAAAGGAAATCATGAAATAGTTATCCAAAATAAATTTAATTTTATATTTACACATTTCACACAACTTTTAGTTCATTTTGTTTCACAAAATTTACTATTTCACTAACTAGAGGTTTGCTGTTTTATTATTCCGTAATAAAATATTTGTGAATTTTTTTTATGCTTAAATTTAAAGAAATAATGTAACTACAATAGATCAAACTGGATATACAGACAAAATAAAAAAACTTAAATACAAATACATAACGAACTAACGTAATAAAAATAAAAAAATTAAAACAAGCTTAAGTAATAACAAAAAAAAAAAAATTAGAAAAACAATAAAGAAATAAACTTAATCAGTAATGTATTTTCAGGGTTTCCTCTGGTATTTTTACTTTTATATTTAATATAATTTATTTATATATGTATATTATATATAGATGTAAAAAAATCCTGTTTAAAAAAGGTACATTGATATTTTTTGCATTAATTAAATATATTGTTTAATTCTTTTGTTGATGCTTTTATAATTTTAACAATTTCCTTATAATCAATTATAGTTTTTTCATTGGGGGAGGTCGGTGATAGGGAGAAATTTTGTTGAAATCATTTTCAACAACAACTAGTTTATTTAAACTAAATGTAATTCAATTACATTTAATTTACATATAAACACACATAATATTGTTAAACTTACATAAACATTTGACATTTTTGCGTTTTGAATTAATCAGGAGATTGAGGGAAGAAAGCCTACTGAAGAGAAGACATATTTTTTTATGGGTTTTGGATTCGTAAAAAAGTTTCTTTATGAGAGACTCTGGGTTTAAGTCGTCGTAGATTGAATATAAACAATTCGAACCCAAAATGGGAAATGTCTGAAATAATAAATATTGTTAGAAGTTTTAAACTCTAATTTCGAATTTAATCAAAATATCAATAAAATATATTGCAAAAATTTAACAAGAAAACAGTTCCGAACAATTAGCTTTGCTGACAGTTTTCTGTTTCAATTTGCTACTATATATCAAGGCTCGTATAGAATGAATCTTTGCCGAAAGTCTGTTTGGACTCATTTCAAAAGAGTGAAGAGCAACTTTTACAGTTCTTTTCCTAAGAGTCAAGCGGTCCGTTTGATGATCCGGATTCGGAATAACTAATTTTCCCAGAAGTTTCCTACTTCAATTTCCTATAAAATATGAAGATTTGTTTTTTTTTTGTGAGCTGCTAGAGCTGTGTGTCATGAGCTGAAAGCAAAAAAAAGAAGGCTCTTTTTAAAAGAACCACATTTGAGAATCTCTCGGTTACTTCTAAATGAGCTAAGGGCCTTAGGCTCTCTTCTCCAGCAAAAAAAAAAATGTTATTGGTTTGGAAGTAGTGACGCAGTATTCTACTTGCAGAACAAATAAAACTTGATATAGCTTGCCCTCTCGCTTACTAAAATACACTAAAGTAATGGAAAGACGTCCTGAATTTAAGTGGGACATATCGAACTAAATCGTGCACCTTCTAAACAAGTTGGTAACCGTTTGCTCTGTTACAGTCAAAACTGCCCGGCCGTAGCCCGACTATCGTTTGCATGATCGCAGGTTCAAACCCGCATATAGCCACCACTCGTATTTATTTGAGCGGCAGACACCTCGATGTGCTTGACTTACATTTCGAATAGGTGAGTAATCGACAACTCTTGTGATTGCTTCACAAGCTGTGATGTTCGGAATCGTCGTTAAGGTCCTGTTGAGTGAGTCCAAAAATAGAATGGGTGTCTCATTCATAAGATGTACGAGATTTGTTTTTTTTTTTAGTTTGAATATGCAGATGTATGACACATAAAATACAGGGTGGTGCACGAATCGTGCTACTGTCAACTGTCAGTGGGGATTGTTATTTAAAAATTTTGGAAGAGTTTTTTTTTTACCCAGAACTGCGCCGAAGACGTTACCGTTTCAACTGCATTTTGTTCCAGCAAGACGGAGCAACTACACACATAGCCAGAATGATTATGGCGGAGCTCCAATGAAAATTCCCAAACTAATTAATATCCAAAAACTCCACTTTCCCCTGGCCCTCAAGGTCATCTGACTTGACTCCACCAGACTTTTTAATGGCGTTATTTTAAGTAAGAGGTGAACAAAACGATAAACAATAATTGAGGCGATCCAACAATGAATAATTTTCTAATCAGGTGTCGCATATGCGTGAATGAGCATGGAGATCATTTACGGCCTATCATCTCCAAAACTAATTAGTTATATAAAAAAAAATTGAATTTTCTATAAAACAAAAAAATTAAATTCATGGATTAAAAAAAGTTTTTTGAATGTCTTATTGTAGTGAAATTAGCACGCCCCGTATCCTGTATAAGACATAATTTTGGTTTGAAATGTTCCTCACGACACTTAAATTACAATCATTCCTTATATAAGTGAGGATGTAAGCCATAATCAATTCGTTTAACTTTGCTTAAATATGTTCGTGAAAATTTGTTGTCTCATTTGCATTTGGAAGCAGTACAATTGTTTACTACTTTTTTTGCTCTTTCTGCATGAGCTGAGAGCTGCATCCGATTCCCTCTCCTTTTTCGATTGAGTCGTGGGCTGAGGCCATGTTTTTAAGGGCAGAGCTGAGAACTCAGGTCATGAACATGTCATGAGTAAGCGAATACGAACGTCATTATATTTTATAATTGCTCTCAGTTAATTAAACTGCCTGTGTTTCACAGTATATATGCTATATACCTATATATTGTGCTCTCTGCTTGACAGTTTATTAAATATATAAAATACCCGTGAGTTGCAAAGTGTAGCTATTACTGTCAGCTGCAAATCAAGACTAGTTTTCCAAGAGCTTGCTTGTAAACTGGCTGTATCACATGAATATTGTGCCAAGAACCGGCACATAAGTTGTCTCAACAGCACCTCTTTCCAAAAGCAACAGCAAATTTATATTTTACTATTTTTTTTTCAACAGAGTCAGCTCTCGTTTCACAAACTTGTTCTTTCCAATATCAATATCAAATGTAACTTTAGAAATATGCCCCTCCAGGGCATCTTATGCGCTGGCCCTTGGTTCCTAGCACATTTTTCAAGAGCCAATATCCACAATTACTGCTTTCTACTCGACTCTTTTTTAGCTCTTTGTAATAAACTATTAATCAGTCTCATAACACATTTTAGTGGATAAGAGTAGCGAGTTTCCGTCACAACTGCCTCACGAGTAAGCGAATGTGAAACTTGGTATTAGGATCTATTAGATTTCAGATGTTAAGATTATGGCGGATGGCTTTTATTCTATATAGAAACAACATAAAAGACAAGGTGAAACAACAGCAATTACAAGAAGCAATAAAATCCAAGTTAAATCGTTTTTCCTTGTAAGCACAGATGTGTTTGATGAACCAAATTTCAATAATTGAAACTAAAACAGATGGAACAATATTTTTGCTGTATATAAATGTCTGAACTTCAATGAGTCATGAAACAATACTAGAAGTTTCGAATATTAGTTTCATACCTACAGACTAGCAAGTGAAAGCGAAGTGAGCTGAAATGGAACTAGTTCAAAGACTAGTAAAAATTGTAGTATGATCATCATTTCAGAATCAGTTCCAACAAACTTTGACTAAATTATTGCACAGCAATAATCACGAATCAAATTAATTAATATATTGCAGTTGATGTACAACCTCTATTATGTTTCTATTAGTTTCAGTAGGAACTTCTTCTATGACGTAGAGAAAACCTAAATACTAAATGAATTTTTCTCAGATCCAAATCCTGTTTTGCCAAATAAATTCTGTTTTTTATTTGATATTATCTCAATATAAAACGCAAATAACAAACATATTTGATTATTATTCTCCAAATATTATGGGAAAATTTCGGTAGTTTTCTTACATTCATTTGAAAATTACATAGTGCTACTTTCCCTTGGAATATACAACTAAATCGAAAACCGTCTCTTAAATTCACATTTGCGACCTCAATTAGTATCAATTGAACTGGTTCACAACTCCAGTCTTGACAACAGACAAGCTAGATCAGGATCAACACAAGTTCAAGAACAAAAGGAATATTGGGAAATTAATTGACCCTCAAATTAACAAGAAAAACGACACAAACGAAGCAAAGTTGCGATGGAACTAGTCCATATGCTAGCCATAATTTAAGAACAAGTTTTAACATTTTTGGTTAAATTACCGCGGAGCAATGATCAGGAATCAAAGCATATATAGGTATTTCAACGTGCTAACTATTTGTAACCAATACACACATAACTTCCTGTTGGATTCATACTACAGGGTGGGCCATAAGAGTGTTGGCGGTTTAAATATTCAATTAAAAAAAACTACGAAACATAAAAAAAATATTTGTATTTTTAAAAAGTAGAAGCATGGGAATTTTTAAGACTTAAAAATAATGTTGTTCAAATGGCTTCCCTCGGCTGCTTGACACTCTTGGAACTCGTCGAAAAGTTGTTCTCGGTATTTTGTTACTTTCCTGAATAATGTTCCTCTTCAACTGCTCTAAATTGGTCGGATTATTCTCGTAGACTACCGATTTGAGGTAGCCCCATAGAAAATAATCGCATGGAGAGAGATCGGGGCTACGTGGGGGCCATTCAATATCCCCCCTTTTCGAAATGAGTTTTCCAGGAAAAACATTTTTCAGCAGCTCTATGCTGTTGAAACCACATCCTCGAGGTATTGCCTTGAAGTTCTTGCAAAGCTGGCACCAAAAAGTCTGCTAGCATGTTGCAATAATTGTTCGCTCTAACCGTCATCGCATGCCCTCTTTCGTCCTCAAAAAAGTATGGTCCAATAATACCGGTTGACGTTATCCCAGCCCACACGACAAGCTTAGGGCTGTGAAGTGGACGTTCATGCAAGCGCCGGGGATTAGTCTCGGACCAGAACCGACAATTTTGCTTGTTCACATGGCTATTAAGGTGAAAATTGGCCTCATCACTAAAAATCACGTTGTTGAAATTGTTGAACCGCTCTAGCATCAAATTGACAAAGTTAAATCGGTTATTGGCATCATCGGGTTTTAATTTTAGGACTATCTGAATCTTATAAGCCTTCAAATGCAAATCACGTTTCAAAATTCGTCGTAAAGTTGTTCTTTTGGACTGAAACACGAACACGCTCCACAATGTCGGCTGACCTTGCAGAAACTGGGCGACCACGAACCGTAATTGGTACTGTTGAGCCGGTTGTTTCGAACATTCTGATCCATTTTCGTATCACATTGGCGCTTGGAACTTCACTTAAATCGTGTAAACCGTGTTCATGCCGGTACAAACGTCGTGCAGTAATCACTGATTTATTGTTTTCGTAATACGCTCGGACGCAAAATGCACGCTGCACTCCCGTGCTGTGACGACTAAATTTCCAGGAAGCGGCGCAGCGAACAACATATCCCCCCGCCAGCCCGCGCCGCGCGTTACCGAGAAATTGAAGAATTAAATCGCCAACACTCATATGGCCCACCCTGTTGTTGCCGAGATTTTCCTTTGAAAATTTAATGAAGTCGAATGTAATATTAAGCTTTTTCTTTAAAAATTGTATTATTAAGAACATCACACATAAAATTGAAGAAATTGTGAAATAAATGAGATGGAGAAATATTAATAATGTAATGGCATTCTTTAATTTTTTCAATATCTCATGTGGCATTGATGTTATAATTGTTATTTTTCCGACATCGAATTAACATCCCAATGTAAGTTTAACTTTTCTAATTTACATTTTAAAATATTCAATTGTAGTTTTTCTTTTCTTTGTATCAGTTGAATAATCTCAATATCATTGTATTAAAAGTAATGTCTTATTTTTAATTTATATTTTCTCAATGCTAAATGGATATTTTCATTCTTGTTTCTCATTTTCAACTGAACATTATGTGGCATTGAGTATTTTCTTTATTTTCTGCAGAAAATATAATTTAAATAAAGAATTTCAGTTAAAAAAAAAACTATTGGTATTTAAATTTCCTGTACGAATTTAAACAAATCTAATATGATATTATGTTTCTTTTTTTTTTTAATTGAAAATCGATTATACGCCTATATGATTTTTCAGAAAATTCAACATTTTCTGTTTGAAAATCGTAAAATGAAATGGTTTTCCTTAATTTCTCAATGTTAAATATTATACTGGCATTGTATACGTTATTTCTTCAACATTAAATAGAGTTTGTCAATATTGGTTCGAATTTTCTAAATTATATTTTAGATTACATGTTAAATTACATGCTCGAGTTCAACTGCTATATTCTCAATATCAGCTGAATAATCCCAAAATCAAAGTAGATTCTTTTCAAATGTATTTTTCTCTATAGCAAAAGTAAGATATAATTTTTATTTGATACTTTCTCAACATTAAATATAAATTTCGTTTGTTTTTTTCTCATTTTCAATCGAAAATTGTGCAAAAAAAGAATATTTTTGCATTATTCTATGAATTTAGAGCTACACCTGAAGCTGCACCAAAATATAGACCATTTCGAAGATCAATTTAACGAAATTTCATTTATTATAAGATTTTCCATTAAAAACTGAGGAAAAATAAACGAAAATTTCATTTTGCAGTTGATATTTAAAAATCAAAATATAAATGAAACGAGCGAATGAAACAAACTCTCTTGCATGCCATTAATTAGATACAGGAGAGTTTATCACATTCAGTGATCTTATCCTCATGTTATTTGTAAGCTCACTTAGCGATGATTCTGAACGACAATTTTGCGATTTTTTTACTAGACTTGTCGATTACTAGACTATCCGAAGTGTTTATCGAACAAATCAAGATAACCCCAGCTAAAGGAAATATCAGCAATGTAATGTAAGTACTTCTTAATTTTAACAACATAAAACAATACATTGTTCTTATTATTGTTATTTTCTCAATTTTTGCCCATAAATTTTCAAATTTTTAATACCAATTACTGTTTTCTGGAATGAAAAATCTGAATTTAACATTTTCCCTTCTTAGTATCAATTGAATAAACACAATTTCAAAGAATTTGATTCTTTCTCATGAAAAAGATATACAAATTTAATAATTGTAGTGGTTTCGACAATACCTTCTATTTCAATACCCATAATTATGAGCTTCTAGGACGCATGGGCAGTTTTTGCAATTTTGATAGTGATTTGGATTTCAAGGGGAAGAAGATGACGTACCTCAGCTTACAATGCTGCAGGTGTCGTATCGGTTTTAGTCAATTTGATAGCCGCCTCTATTTGAAACTCTGCACATCAGTCCACAAAGCTGCAGGACAGGCGTACGTGTTTGAAATTCTAATGTATATTTGTATGTGATTTCATTCTGTTACTTTATACTTCTTTTAGGTTTGGAAAAAATATGTTTTGAACATACAGTTTTCCAATTAAGGCTTGGCTAACTGTGTGCCTAATAGCGCCTAGGCTCGTTTTCTTCTCTTCTCCTTCGCATTTTTCCTGTAAATCTTCCTGGTTTTCTTCTAACATTCGCTACGGACATTTTACATAGATTGTTGTAGTTTTTCATTAACATTTTTAGTGGTTGTTGGTGATTTAAAACTAATATCTAAATGTTTTTGAAACAATTAAATTCTAAAGATTTTTCTTTCTCAATATTTCCACAACTTATATGCTAATTATCTTAAATTACTAAATAATTTTTCTAAAAAAATGTATATATAGATTATAAATTACTTAAAACGAAAACCTAAGAAACAATGGTTAATTTTTTACAATATCCATTTTTTTGTGTTGTGGTTTGTTAGTCAGTTTATATTATAGTAAAAACTAAAAATTAGTTGTAAAAGTGTAAATATTTTTAAGGTTTCATATAAAAAAAACCACAAGACGACTGCTCTAATTATGACTTGAAAAGTTTACATATTTTTGTTGGTTTTATGATTTAAAAATAATGACTATTTTTTTGTTTACATAGTTATTTTTAACTATTGAAACTTTTTCTCTTTTGGATCATTACAAGTAATTTAATTGGTTTAAGTGACTCAGTTTTTTATTACACAATTTTGTTTTTTGTAATTGTAATGAAATAAATATGTGTTTATAGTTAAAAATCAACAGCGAGGTACTTTTGCTATTTTTATATATGAAAGGAAAAATACATATAAATATTTATTTTTTTCTTTGTATTGAAGTTTGTATTTTGTGTTCCGAAAAGGCAGGAGAGGAGGCTCATTACGTTGTAGTAGTTCTAAATTTTCTTAAAATCATATTTATATTTTTTGGAAGTATTTTCTTTTTTTTTTAACTTTCTTTGGTTTATGGTTTATGTTGATTTGGATTTATTTATGGTATTTGATATAAGAACTCTATACAAAGTGACTACCCTCACCCAGCCTGTCCTTTTCATAGGAATATGGAAAAGTGACAAAGGAGAAAATATTCGATAAGGAAACAAAAATGTGAAAAAAGAGTTTTCTCCATGCGGCCTAAAAGTTATGTACTGTTCGCAAGATACTTCAGTATTTTCATATTTCTAGCTTGAGTTTATAGTGTTACAGAGGGCGTTCCGACTTTGACGTTCTCAATTTCACCTCGAAGCTATTATACTGTCTGATGTGATATGTGAAAGATTAATGCCTAGCGGACTAGTTGACCTGATTAGGCCTTATCGTGTGGCTTTAGACCTGGTAAATGCAGTTAACACGGCTGGACCATTTGTAGCAAAAGCCACATGCCACAGAAATCTGCGACATGTTATTACAGTCTTCTCCAACATTGAGCAGAAATATGTCTGGGGGTAGAGGAGGACAAAACAAAGTTACTTGTTTCTACGGACAAAGAGTCTATTCGTTTGGGACGCTGTGTGAACTTTGACGACTCCAATTTTGGAGTGGAGGATGAATCGGCTTCGCTGTGAATGAAATGAATGATGTCAGCATGGAAATTAAGAGAACAGTATTGCTTGCGAATATAATGGATTAAGCAAATAACTTAACGACAAAAACCTCTTTCGAAAAACAAAAATCAGTCTGCACTAGACATTGGTTTTATCTCTCTTGCTGTGTGGCGCAGAATTTTGAATGCTTTCAGAATTTTCTAAATTCTGTCAAGCATTACAAATCCCATTAAATTGATCAAAATTTAAGTTACTACAGATAACAAAGTGAGAGTTATAGACAACAAATATAACTTCGAAAATCAGTCGATTTGTAAAGGCTGTTCCAAATTTTTGGGAGTTTCATAAAGATTCACAACAGTTATTTTGTCTACCAGCCACACATACGGACATCGCTTAATTAACTTAAAAACTCATGAAACGCTTTTGTTCAAAAGGGACTTTTGCCTTATACTTATGGCATAAGTAAAACTATACGCCTGTCTTTTCGGACTTTACAACGATATCACGAAATGAAGAATTAACTCAGAAATATGGTTTCCAATTTATGGAGATCCCATAGCTCGATAATCCTTTTGCAGTTAAGATATTACGAGTATTTATAGTAATTTACAATAACCGTGCCTTTAATTAGATGGCCACTTAAAAGTTTGTACAAAATGGGAATGGTAACCGACCGTGGAGCGATGGTTAGCACACGCGACTATTGTTCGCATGATCCTGAGCCACCTACCTTCATTTGAGCGACGACTACTTTGACGTGTCTAACGAACACCTCGAGTATTCGAGTAATCTACAAGTCTGTGACTTTCGGAACCATCGTTAAACTGCAGGTTCCGTTTAGTGAGTCTAAAAATAGAATGCGTATAAGCTCGCTGAACGCGAGAAGCTCTCCCATATCTTATTCAGGGGATGCAAGGGAATTTGTTTTTTTTTTCTTTTGGTTCCATCTCGTATCTGTCAATTAACATCACATATTGCAAATAATGTTAATGTACGGAAAATATTAAGAACAAGTCGAATTTTTCCACAGATGACCTTATATGGTTACATTTTCTCCTACTGCGCTAATTTAGCTAGCTTGTGGCCCTTCCCTAGTCCATAGTGGCGTTACCTCGTCGCTAGATAAATGAGCCCATTTACCCAACATTGACCTTGGTTTTTGAATACCAAACCGAAGAGGATGACATATTTTCTCTTATTCCTAACCCGACTAAATAAAAATAAAAATAAATAATAAAATAAACCCGACAAATCAGTCAGGCAATTCCCAAGAAAAATGTCCTATTTTGCGGCTATTAAAATTTAAAGTTGTATGTGCTAACGCAATAAAATGAACTTTGCAATTGAAAAACAGAGTTGTATTTGAAATCTCTAAATAACGAATAATTCGAAGAATATGTTGACAATGGATTTATATTTATCTATATGCATACAAAATGCAATCATTTATTAAGGATTTAATTCAGTTATACAATATTTCATCCATTAATTGAAAAAATTTACAACATTTAAAAATGAAAACACAAGTAAAGTATATCTAAATAAAAGTGGGAGTACAGAACGCTGCGAGAGTTTATATTGCCTTTGGCAATTTGAAAGCGGTTTTTAAACCGATATCACATTTGAATTTCCTTTCAAATATTCCAAACTTTGTTGCTTTATTGTTAATATGCATTTGCGAAATGTCAAGTACATGTATGGCGAATGCAGCTCCGCTTATACGAATGCAACATTACATCTGTGTTTTTGTTTTTGTTTTTTTTTTTTTTTGCTTTGTGAAAAATAACTAATATATTTTTCATAGACCTGTCGGCCTTGTAAATAAACGCAAATCTAAATGAACTAATGACATTCCTATCCTACTTCTTGTCTTCCTTCCTAGCTTGGGCTAATTTGAACAATTATTGGTAAGTAATTTGAACTAATTCATAGAACGTGATTTCAAAAACTTCGCAAGGATGTGTCACTTGGGCTGTATTTGAGCACCTCGCTCCAGCTCACTGAACTGGCCGAAGTAGAGTACCTCGCTGATTAGTTTTTCAGCTATAATACGTTGCGTACGATCCATGGAACGCAATTTAACGCTAACATTAGAGCCTATAAAATCGCAGTCATCTTTATTCAGACTTTCAGCATAGATGGCAGCAGCTGCAGCCGCCGCGGCTGCCGATGAACTAGCGTCCTGTGAGACGCTCATACCGTTCGGATTGCCAACCATACTGCCCGGTTTGAGACGCCCACTTAGCGATGTGTTGTCCTCAGACATGCTTTCGTTGGAGAGCAAGGAATTCATGAGCAAGTGACCGGCCGCACAACTGGAGGCGCTGTTCGACGTGTTGAGTTTACGCATATTGAGCGGTGGAAATTTGTCATCTATCGATTCCATGGAACGCCTGAGACCGGGCGGCAGGACAAAGCGACTAAAGTCAATATTTTTGCCGGCCGCAGCGGCTGCGGCGCTGACGCGTAAATCTTGAGCAAAATCATCAGAACAATCGGGCACATGACGGTTGTCATCAGTTGAGCTGTAGGAACGATGTGAGTCGGGCGCTGCTGGCGGATGTGGAGCGTGGAAATAGCTTTCCAAGAGTTCTTGCTTAATATCGAGATCGTCCTGATCTCGCGAGCCGCCAGGTGTAGATCGTTCGGTTATTAGGTGTCTTTGTTTATGAGCTTCAAAATTATTTGTATTTGGTATAGGACTAGAACCGGCTTCCGTACCAGAGGTGCCATCACTGCGTCTACCACCACTTACGGCAGCACCATTGCCGCTACTCCCGTCTCCGCCACTCTCATTTAGACTTTCGTCAACCCCACCACCAGTGTCACTTTGTACGCCCGATGCTCCATTGGGACCAGGACTTGAACGGCCCTCATTCGATGCTATCGAGGTCTCGGGTAAATTGGACGGCGTGGATGCAGGACGGTTAACGTTACCCTTGTCCTCGCTATCGATATCTGTCGTATCCATAGGTTTATGCGGGCTACCAGCGAAATCGCTGTTACTACTTCCCCCAAAAAGGCTGCGCGAACAACTTGCACCAGCTGCGCCCCCAATACTGCTCGTCCCACTGGTATTTATATCACCTGGAACCGCTGCAGAAAAGGGCATGGGCAAGGGGACACGAAGCTGATGACTACGATCACTAATCGGTGGCGGTGAATATTGACCAACGGGATTCCAAGGTTCCAGATGCTGGGAATTGGCAAGAAGCATGGGTAGGTTTAGACCCATCTGCAATGAAAGTGAAGAGAAAGTAGTTGAAGTAAGTTAACGAAACCTATAAGGCATGGAGGTCAAAGAGAAGATAAAAGAGAAAATGTTAAATCTGCGACTTTCGGGAAAGTCAAACTTGTTGTAAATTTCGTATAAATTATGACATGACGTCTAGTACCTAATTTGCATTTCAAATGAAATTTGTATTTTGCTTAAAGAATGCTGAGGAAAGCCTGAAATTATCAGGCTCTTTTCTTTATCTACAAAAAATTGTTGTTTCATATCTTGTAGAACTAAAGACCTTTTAACGTTAGGAACCCGAAAATTGGATCTTTCTCAGAAGTCTTTAAAAGAAATATTTTCTGTGTATAAAAGAACCTCTCATTTACTAGTCCAACACATGTAATATTTGCTAAATGCTAAGACTTTTCTGTATTATTGATATCAAGCCTAAATAAGTGATTCGCTGAATATCGCTGTGGTCGTACAAGCTCAATTTAAGAAGTTTTGAGCATTGTTGTATAATTTCAAAACGGGTAAGTTTTTGCGTAAGAAACATGGATTCACTACAACACACCAGAGCAAAGCAGCAATCGAAAAATTGGGCCTCTTAACAATCATGTTATGGTGAAAAATTGTCGGTATACCCGCGACACGGTTTGTTTGAATGTCACGAAAAAGAGAAGCAAGTGTCAGTGACGAAAGTTATTTGAAAATAGTCCGGTTTTATGGTCCATGGCGGATATGTTGTTTCATCTTTTGTCAATTTTTTCTTTATTATTTTTCAACCAAGAAAGGCAAAACAATCAAAGAAACTGAGGAACACTGCAAATAATAAAATTTTATTATCAAAGTGGTTTTTATTTTGTGGCAACGATCCGTGCTGTTCATCCCAGTCGTCCTGGAGATCTTTCAAAGTCGATCTTTCCACGTTTGGTAGCCAAATTCAACAATCAGATTGGAACAATCAAACCAATCTCGTACGACCAGGAAATGAAAGACTTATAGAAAGGAAGAAGATAAGAGAATCAGAGGTAGTCAATTCGGCCCCGACCATAAGAACTTGGCTTTTCGCTTGTCAACTTGTCAAATTTTGTGTCGGGACTTAAACCTACATTCGTAAAAAACCAACTAACTCAAAACGAAATGATCACAGATAGCGCTGTGTTTTTGTTTTCTACCACTGGTTTCTAGAGTGGTTGAAACCGGAGTCCATTCGAACGAAATCGTGCGATTTCACCTCCTTAGGTTAAACAGTAAATGATCGGGGCCAACAAAATCAAGACAACTTTTGCAATCGCTTAATTTCAGCCTTGTCTATGCGCCATTGTTTTTGGAAATTGGATCCACCGGATGCGGGCGAGCTAGGGAAGCCGTGACGGACATTTGAACGATGTCGTATTATTACAAATATTTACAAATAAATTTTTTAATATCTCACATGCAATATGCTTCATTCAATAAGTTTATCCAAAAGTTACTAAAAACGCAAAAAATTGGCTCTCTTTTTTGCGTTTTCCCCCTTCTAGGAATGTGAATTTGAAAGTGATCTTTGCCTTCAAAAGAACGTATTAGCCTATGCGTTGGATGTCAATTGAAAATGAGAAAAGATTAACTGAAACTGAGAGTGTTCATTTAATATTCAGGAAATATTACTTGAAATTACGTGTTTTCATTTAACACTGGAAAAAAGATAAACTGAAGTGGAGAATTTTCATTAAATACCATATAGAAGAATTAAATATTGGCAAAATATTAATTGAGCACGGGTGGCTTCGTGTAATGTAGCGAAATGTTCAATTGAAATTTCAATTTTACGTTGAAGAAATATCAAATGATATGGAGAAATTCCATTTGGTATTGAAATATTAATTGAAAAAGAGAAATCCCGCTTTGTACTGGAAAATGATCAAATGAAAATAAGAAATTTTAAATGATCAATTGAAAATGAGAATTTCTATTTTACGTTCCATCTGGTATTGAGAAAAACGTCAAATATTGAGAAAATATTAATTGAAAAAAAAAAAAAGAAATGCCACTCAATATTGGGAAATGGTCAATTGGAAATAAAAATTTTTAAATGATCAATTGAAAATGAGAATTTCTATTTTACGTTTAAATGCCATTTGATATTGAGAAAATATTAATCGAAAAAGGGAAATGCCGCTTAATATTGAGAAAAATCAATGAAAAGTTGAGAAAAAATCAAACTAAGATATTCACAATTTTACAGTTTATGCAGAGAGAAGACTAAACAAAATTTTTTATTTCAACATTTGATTTTTTTTTTCTTTGCAAATATAAAATTTTCAATTTCATCTTTATTTTTCTCTGTATCAATTGTAAAATCTGATTTTGAACAGTTTTTTCAATACTAAGTAGAATTTTTCACTTTCTAATACAAAATTCTCCATTTCATTTGTAACTTTTTCAGCATCAAGGAAGAAGTTTGATTTTGAACTATTCTTTTCTTAGTATTAAATACAAAATTCCAATGTCGAATTATCATTTCTCTTTTCACAATAACTAAAGAACATACGTAGGCATTCTCTCAGTTCCCTTCCAAATTTTGAATTTGATATGTTTTCAATATTATGTAGACATTTTCATTTTTTAATTTCTTTTCCCAATGGTAAGAAAAACTTTTAATTTTTTATAGATATTTTCTTTAAATGCAAAATCGTACTTTCATTTGCTCCATATTCTATGTGAGTTCATAGCTTTTATTACTTTTTCTCAATATCGATAGCAAATTTCAATTTCAATTGGTATATTGAGTGAAAATCATATATTCGAAAATCTCTCAGGTGTATTAACAAAACCTCAAATTCGCTGAAAAAACATATTAAGAAAATAATAATCAGTATCAGGATATCCGTGTTTATTGAAAATGTCTCATTTTCAAATTTATGTTTACGAAATATCCTTTAATTTTACATGTAACAAAAAACACTACAATATATTTACACTAAATGTAAATTTGCGTTTCAAAGGCAAATTGATGAAAACTGATTATATTTGGAAAAAAACTAAACTTATATGCAAAATTGGCCAATGTTTTGTAGAAAATTGTCTGCAAAAAAAAAAGGGTTAAGCGTGTCACATCTTTCCATTAATGTATCCTCTCACTTAATTAACTACCACTTAGCTCGAATTGTCGCACTTATTCGAACTTGAGGTATCCTACTTGCTTCTAGATAGGACCTTCGATTTTGTTATTGGGAAGGATTTGTAAACACGAATTATGGCAACAGAAGTGAAGTGACGTATAGATAGTGCCAGTAGTTTTAGTGAAAAGTGTCAACCTTCTACAATACATGTTTTAAGTTTTGAGGAGCCACGGTTGTTTTGTAAGGTGCGTTTCATATTTATAAAGTCACCCATAAATTTGCTTTATTTGTGTAACGGTACATCTTTTGTTGTTATGATGTTCTGGTGTGATATGATGTTGTTGGGGCGAAACAATCATGCACACAAACTTTGGGATTTGTGCAGACAATGGTACTTTTGTTCTTGCGATAATTCTGTGTTGAGCGCGTTTCACAATTATAGTGCAATTAGTGAGCTTTTAAAGGTGCAAGCGATAAGATCTTCACATTTTCGTGAAGAAGTGATAAATTTAGTAATAAAAAGACATGCCGTAAGGAAAAATTTTACAGAACAAGAAATAGGTAAAATAATCGCTTACAAGGATGAAGGATGCAGTGGAAGAGGAATTGAGCGTAAACTGGACACGAGCCATAGCTTCATTCAAATTTTCTACGAGATCCTAACGCTTATGGATCTACTAAACACTCAGGAAGGAAAAAAAACTTTCTAACCGCGATGAGCGACAAATTATAAAAAGTGTCAGAAACACATCGACAAGTTTTCGCGACTTGAAAGCTGTTGTGAACAAAAATGTCAGTCGCACTTCCGTTTAGCGGACATTAAAGAATTCAAAGAAATGAAGGAATGATATGCATTCCAGCTTCAAAAGCTGAATACAAACTTTTCCGTATGGCTTTTGGGCGTCAAAATATGAACAGACAGTGGTCATCCGTAAGCCACATAAAATTATTATTGTAAACTTAAAAATTGTAGGTAATTTTTTCGGATGAAAAAAATGGAATTTAGATGGTCCTGATGGTTTCCGGCGTTATTGGTATGATTTGAGGAAAATTTGGAGGTCGAAATGTGATGGTTTGGGCAGCGTTTTCTGCAGCATGATGTTAGAGCTGGAGTTTATATCTTCAAGAATGAAAAATGGAGATTATATTCGAGTTCAGGAAAAGTCTTATCCTATTTCTGAATGAAAATGGGGACAGAGACTAGATTTTCAGCAGAGAGGCAAAATCCTAGTTTTCTTCTGAAAGGGGGCTTGGATGGAAATTGAGCCACAAATTATAATGAATTTGTTACTAAGCATGCTAAATAAAATATTTAATTTTATTTCTAAAAACGGAAGTCAATAGTAGCAAAAAATTCATTAATTGAACTTGGCATTATAATTGCGAATTAAAAACAGAATTGTCTCAAAAACAAAAGTACCGACATCTGCACAAATCCCGAAGTGATGCATGGTTGTTTCGCCCAAACAAGTGTTTTGATAGAACATCATAATAACAAAAATTGCAAATACACCTAATTTATGAGTGGCCTTATAAATATAAAACGCACCTTATAGACTATTGAATATCGCTGGAAAAAGTGTATCGAGCTAGAAGATTATGTTGAAAAATTAAGAAAATGTTTCCCAATATTTTGTGTCTTCTTTGTTAGGTCGGTTAGTTTTGCGACCGTAAAGAAGTTGCGTTAAATTTTGTTCACGAAATAAAATGTCTGCTGTAAAAATGTTTTAATGTCATAGAAGACATTTAGTGAGCAGACTTTGTCGAAAATAAGTATTTGCAAGTGGCACAAATGGTTCAAAAAAGGTCGAGAACGAGTTGAAGAGGAAGGCGCCCCGGACGATCATCAACCTCCACAGACGAAAACCATTTGGAACTCGAAAATTTTTGCTTAACTGTTAGGGACCCACTCACTTTGAGTATGCCTAAAAATGGAGTGCGTGTAAGCTCACGGAGTGTGAGAAGTTCTCCCATGTTTCATTCATAAGATGTACGGGAATTTGTTTTTGTCATGATGTTAGCATTTCCAACCGATTTTCATTTCAATCTGTTGAAGTTGTCATTTAAAAATATTAGTTTCAAATGCTTCAAATCTCAAAAAAGGTCAAGGCGTTAAAACCGACAATTGTTGACAACTAGCATATTTGAAAACACTTTATTAAGAGATATCAGACTTGAATCTATGCCTAATCTGCCGACAAGTGAAAATGAAAGTGGCTACTTGGCAAGCTTCGAGGATCAGAGAATAACGTTGGTATTAGTGTACTGTGTGAGGGGGAATACTTTGAAGGCAATGAAAGAGATTTGGACGAACAAATAAAGATTTTTTGAAGAAATAAAAACTTCTGGGACACTGTGGTAAGTCACAAATATTGTCCAAAACACGGTGCAGCATAGACATTATAACTATTATTATATGATGTGAAATTTGGCACAGATGTCTTTCACAGTTCTACGAAATTTAAATTGAAAATTGACCTTAGTTGGATTACAAACATAACGTATCTAGTCGATGAAAGATGATTGTTATGATCACTTCGGAAATAATGATCATAAAATCTGATATAAGTTCTTAAGTTTTAGTTTTAAACAGATATACCGTTAGTTTCATACTAGCACATTACATAGTCGGGGTTGATTATACTGCTAGTTCAATTTCGCACTTGCCTAAATTTGAGCCTGCCCACTTGTTTTATTTTTATCAGAGTTCGACTGAGCATGTAGTAGCTTACTATCATGCAATATGTTTTTACTTGAAACCGTGCCTGATTCTTTCTTGATATCAAGGGGTTTCTCGAGAATTACTAATGTTGTAGCCATATCATATCCGCAAGCATAAGGAGCAAATCGTTCTCATATGTAAATCAATCCTTGATGTGGCGAAGTTTGTTTGTGGCCTTCTTTATCTAATTGACCTCATTTAAGCGTTTCTTCTTTCTACGGAATGTTCACTTTTTCATAGCTTCTTTGGGAGATCCCATCACCTCACTAACTTTTTCCCTTAGCTTATTCAATTCCTTTTATTCCATTTCCTGAACAATCACAAAGATTTACGGGTACATTACGGATCTGAACAATGTTAGGACAACACGTGTCCTTGACATAACCTAAGTATACTCCCTAGGACGGCACCAATATTTTTTGTTTTTAATGTTGTTGCGATGTAAATACCGAATTGCTTTAGATCTTGATTATTTTACGGTCTAAATGTTAGCGATACGTTAAGTATTTTTAGGTATAAAATTCATTTTATATATTTGAGGCAAATGGCATTGTAAATTAATTATTTAGAGCGCAGAAACTAAGTTCGTACTCCACTCCAAAGCAGTTGAGATGGAATTTATGTTCTTTTTCAAACTTTGCCCAACTTAAATATTTACGGGACATGCGAAATTTGCCAATATTGCTCCTTTTATTCAGTTTGCAACTATTTTTCCAAGATTCCCCATTTCATTTTATAGGACCAGCCTAATACATACGTATTCATTTCGTCAGCAAGCTTTTTTAGCGAACACACTTTTATCGTTTTTTGTTTTCAATTCATTGAATTTTCAAAATATTTTACTTTAATTAACATAACACGCTAATGTTAAACACATATATTTCGACTTTGCTTTCGATCGAAAACACGGGAGCGAGTTGAGTTCGATGCGTTCGAACAACTTACCGAAAACAGCAACAACATTTATAAATTAAGCTGCGACGCCGACATCGCTGTTGTGACATGTAGATGTCGTTGTCATTGGTGCTCAGTACACGCACAAACTAAGTTTTGTTGTTGCGCGGTCGTTTATCAAAATATACAACAGCGGCAAACGAATGAAAGCCGAAAACAGCGACTTTGTTTTCTTCTTTACAAAATAAACAAGCATACGAGTAGATGGAAAAGGAATTGCAAGAATGACAGCGGCTACAGAAACGTCCCCGTACAATGTTCGTAATACGAGGGTTGCCACTTAAATTTTGAGATATGGCAATGCTGGTGTAGACATGAGTACATCATACCCTAAAATCAGTATCGTTTTAATGGTACAAATGCTCAGAACATTTTGTTATACAAATACAATTTGCAAATATAAATATTGAATACAAGATTGGAATTAAATTGAAAAGATAATCTCGGGGTAAACATTGAGATTAAATTGCGAACATTTTCGTGTTTTAACGAATCCCTGATTTTCAACAGGGCTTGACAAAACAACAGTGTGCAGATAAATTCGATTATAGTTTTTGTGATAAAATACCATAGCGCGCTATAGTGTTTTCCTTGTTTTCTGAACCCAGTCGTGGTCTTCTTTCGCTGGGCTACGAATTTATTAAAGGTCGTGGTATCCTATATACAATACCGGTATAGAACACCAAGACAACGCATCTCTATTAGGCAAAATAACCTGGGTAGCGCCTCAAATGTGTAATTTATTTATTGCCATTTTTTATTTGTTTACATGGTGTTTTTGTGAACAGTTTTCTCAAATTACATTTCGGGAAATTTCGTTTGAAATTGTCTTTATTTCAAAAAACATATTGACTCCATCGCATGCATTGTTATTTTTCTCACATGTCTTCGACATTTTCTTACAACTAATCGCCGTTTTGCCTAGCTTCGATATTTTCACCGTTAGCGTAAGTTACGAACAAAACGCAGCCAATGTAACTCGCCTTTACTTCAAATACATTTTCGTTCGAAACAAAATAACACAAATGAGAACTAGACGGCCCTTTTTTGATTTTAATTTTAACAATTTCGTTTTCTGTCCATTTCTCTCCCACTCAAGGCTTCTTCATAAAGACCTTTGGTTACCAGTACAAAAATGTAATTCAACATCTGAGCAAAAACTAAAACTACTTGAATCCCAGCTGCATTTTTTGTTCGAAACAAAATAATATACATAAATGGGTGCTATGTAGCACTTTTCTCGAATTTAGAACTGTCTACGAAAATTTAAACTTTTTTTTTTTAAAAAACTACAGATACAAATAAATATAATTTGAGCGTTGGTCACCTCGACACATCTGATGGAAACTTCGAATAGTCGAGTAGTCGTCAAGCCTAATAATTTAGAAAATGTAATCAGTCAATCAGTTGTTTGTTCAAACTTTTCGAAGATTTGTTGCTCAGATTGCGAACGCCTGGTGAAATTATCGATACCATTGTGAATGACGCTTTAGTGCGAATCTATAGCATATTTCCCTATAGGTTCGCGGGCTATATGCCGCGAGTAGCAGCTATTGTGCTATAGAGTCAGTTGCCAAAATATGGGAAAACACGGGTATCTTAGTGCGTTCAGCCGCGATTATGACTTAATATTGGAAAGTATCTAAGTATTCTTCATACTGTCCAAAAATTATTCCAAAATCGTTGAATTAAAAAATCATTGTGGTATGAATATGTTTATGTCGAGGAAAAGGAGTTTCCAATCGCTAAAATAAGTATATTATAAACCTCAACAAATGAATTGCGGATAGTTTTCTACAAATCTTAAAAATAAAAAATAAAATAAAAATTTGAAAAAAACGTTTTAGAAATTTAAGCGGCCACTTTTTTCGAATACTTGAGGAAGCGGTTAGTACATTTAATAATACATTTAAAACGCATGTTTTAGAAGTACCTCCTTCGGAAAATGGAAAAATGGTTCGAAAGTTGTTTCTACTGCATGTAAGAGCCTATTGATCTACATAGAGAGCATTTTGCAGCGAAACAATAAAGCCATTTCTGGATGATGAACAATAGTTGTTTGTTTTTCCTCACAACTTAAATAGTAATTCTCTAACGAAAAACGCAAACGGAGATATGTCGATTTCTTTGTTAAACAACTTCTTGGAAGGATGCAGAAGTTAAACGACAGATTCTTTCACGCTATCAAAAAAAAAAATATTCAAAGATGTGATTATTTAGGGAATTTCAAAGGATGTATGAGACCTGGCGCAACCTTGATAGAACACTACACTATTCTTGCCGCTTCTGGTCAATCCCCTGCTTCAATCGGTTAAGTTGCTGGTAGTAGAGGTCCGAGAAGAATGCATGGTGGAACCAGTTCAAGATGGATGATCAGGTCTTGGCGATCGTACTAATTGTCAACGTTCACCCAGTATCGAATGATTTAGTTCTCAGGGCTGCAGTAGCATATCGCAGTTGTCGCACTACCTATAACAGAAACTGAATCGAAAGAACAGTGTCACCACTACTTGCTAATTTTTGTTTCCCATTGTAGTCTGGTTAATAACTTAGTATTATAATAATTTTAGCCTATTATTTTGGTCTTCATACTATTCTTTTACAGTGGGCCTTCACACGACCCGTACTTCCTAAGACGTATATCATTCTGAACCGGTAGGATACGTGTCAAATGTTATCTTTATATCTGTGACCCGTGGGTCACTTATGGTAAGCAAACCTGGCGCTGTAGGATGAATTAACCGTAATATTATCGTGCCAAAATTTATCATTTTAAATCTACATTTTCCACGTTTGAAAGACAATTGATGCAATTTGATAGTTTCTCAGGACGACGTTTTTTTATTACACGTGGTTAAAGGCTGGTTTTGACCTCAAACGGAATTACATTTAGTCTATTTTGCCTTTAACTACACAGAAAAGTATTAATATATTGGAGCTCAGAAAGAGCTCAGACAGTAAGTTAACAAAATGGAAAACAGCTGATGTTCGTTGAAACTCATTGTATGCATTTTACCCTACCTTTTATCGCTTTGACGTCTTCGTCCAATCAAATTTGATATTAAATGCACCTGCCAAAATTTTTCCCCAAACAATTTCAAAACATTAATTCCACTTCTAGATAATGAAAAATGCTTGCAATGTTTACTTAAACAACCCTGTGTTAGACTCAAAATCAAAGTTTTCAGTTTTCATATGCCGTTTGAAAGAATGAAAAAACGGAATGGTGATGAAAAATTTATTCAAACAGAATTCTGTTTACAAAATTTGCATCAATTTTGTATGGTCAATGCCAATACTGTTTGGGGTCAATACAATCTCGAATCATCAATAATTTGTATAGTTTTTCCCAAGTATCTTCATAGAAAAGTTAAAGTAAAATTACATGTCTGTAACAACAATTTCATTTTGCAAACATTTATGACTTACACTACTTGTTATGACAAACCGGCACTTGCCCGTACACACAAAACTACATTATTCGCACATGCATACAATATTACAACACTAATCTTATTACTTTTGTTTGTTATTGCAAAAGAAAGTTGCAGCTTTGTGTGTTGTGTTGTTTGTGTGGCCAGGCTGCCATATAATTTACTTAAATAATACACAAAATAGTAGGAAAGAAAAACAACAACTAACAAATAACATTTGAAATGAAGGTGAAATAGAATAAGTAGAGAATGAAATAAAACAATAATAAAATAAAATATTTACATACATTTTCCTTGGATAAATTCATATTTCCGTGTTTTTCCAGTATTAGTGGAGTGACGCGACAATGCCGATTAGGTGTCGACGGTTAAAAACAACAAATCGCACGCGCGTGCTGTCACAATAGTTGACGAACGCTCGCAGTATGTTGAGATGTATTTGAATTTGAATTTTGGTTTAAGTTTAAATTAATGAAATCATTACCACTAACTTTTTTAGAGTATTGATTAGCTAATTCAGGTTTGTCATTTTTGAGCAATTTGCTAGCTATTTCTATATTCCAGTTTTGTAATTATTGTGAAGTTTTATAAATACTTGGTTATCGTTATTATTTTATAATTAATTTTGTTGTTAATGGGCTTACGTTAGCTAATAACGTTGCATTTTGAAAATGTTATACAATCTTTTAACAAAATTTTCGAACTTTGAATTTTTGCATCTTAGGCACTTATTTTCTAAGAAAACCACAATGATGTTTCATTAAGAACGGGAAGTTTTGTTAAAGTACTGCGTTTAGTCCAGTTTAACCGTCATCGTTAGCTGGATGCTTTTTATTTCGATTTTACTTTATATAGCTAAAAAAGATGATACCCCTTAATTAATGATCTTCATGTTCATGTTCAATTATTGTTTTAATTTTTCAATTCTTGCTTGACGTAACCCCATAAAAAATAGTCTGGTGCAGTCAGGCCAGGTCACCTTGAGGGCTAGTTTCTGCATATCAATTTGTTTGGGATTTTTCGTTGGAGGTCCGCCATAACCGGTCTGGCTACCAAATGCTGTTGAAACGGATACGTCTTCGATGCAGTTCTGGATAAAACATCTTTAAATTCATTCAACATCTTTAAATAACGATCCCCATTGATCCCCGTTTTGTGTTTTTAAAACGATTTGTGCCCCACCTTGTGTATTAAAGAAAATAATATGATGAGACAAAAGTTACTCCAATTTTAGTGCTGTAAACCATCAGAAAAATAGTTGACTGTGTGTAGTTGACTCGTGATAACCATAGTGGTAACATCTAGCTTAAAATTTCTCAACTATTTTTTATCATGTGGAGTTTCACCGCAAAAAGTCAGCATAGTACTAGCCTTTAGAATCTAAGTCCAAATTATAAGGATATAAAAAAATATATATAATCTAAAACATAGTCTTCAGTCTCAGAAAAATTACCACTCCCTTTAAAAAGTGCAAGTCTCTGAAGCTACCGACATTTTCCGCAGTTTAAATGATTTAGCACAAAAAATGTCGTTACAGAAATACTATTTCCATAGAATCTATGCGTTTTTCTTGTGTTTCGCAAGAAAGTCTATCCACATATAAGGAGCAGTAAAATGAAATGAAATATTTTTGCATGCCGTTGAAGGGTTTATGTAGCATAGCTACAATTATCCGATTTAGTATTTAATATTTAAAACTGACAAAGGACTAGGACAATTGATTTTCAGAAGCTTCCCTTGAGGCGAATTTTTTACCGGAGAAATCGTTAGCCATAGGCAGAAACAGGAGTAATCAGTTGGTGCCAATCCTAACAAACATATAGTAAAACCTTCCTAACCGTTTGTGTCAGCTCTTTTCGATTCGATCACAACCGTTTTGGGTTGATGTTGTCGTAAGTAAACCTCTTTTCATCACCAGTCATTATCAGCCTGTGATTTTGTTGTGATTCAACAGCGATCCGTAGAAGGAAATTCAGTCCACGATGTTTTTTTGCATTAATTTGTGTGGTACCCATAAATCTAGGTTCTTTTTGTATTCTGCCTTTCAAATGGTTTTTTGTGCAATGTTTAGCTCCTGGTCAATCAAAACAGTGCTCACATGGCGGTCGCGCTTGACGATTTCCGTTATTCTATTGACATTTTCGACAACTCGTCGTTCCGAGCATGGTGTATATGTACTTTTGACATCAAAATTGATGGAATCGACGAAATTTTCAAAATTTGTACTTTTAAGGAATAAAACGGGGGAGAAAGGTGTTAAAATTAGGTCATAATATTAGGAGCGCTGATTCTTCTAACAAAGTGGAATAAAAAAAACAAACCTGTTGTCATATAACCTAGGAAGATCAAGATTAAGATGTAAGGTGTGCATTTATCGCACTATGTTGCTGTGCAATAAGAAGAATTTTTCTAGTTTCGTACTTTTGGGTACTACCAAAACTACAGCAAGATGATATAAAATTATGAGGATGCAAAGTGTATGCTGCACATAATCCCGTGTCACAATCCAAATATATTACACCAAAATGACTCGCAAAATGGCTAAGGTGAACGACGAATTAAAATTAAAACGGAACCCCAAGTATTAAAGAAAATATTAGAACGGAACGGACCCCCGATTTAAGGATGTGCATCTAAACTGTTGCATATCCTTACCAAGAAAATGCCTCTATCCAACTAGCAATTGGCTCGACAAGTACAAGGTGTCCGTCGGGAATGTATACTACTTTGTTTTACCGCTATTTCGGTAAACATTAGTCTTGACAGTTCATATTTGGCAGTCGTGAAGTAGAGACATAGCAAATTTATTATGGAAAAATATTCGATAAACCAACGTGTTTTAATCGTTAAAACATTTTATCAAAATCAATCATCGATGAATCATACTGTGATAATGAGAAAGTAACGTGAAATTTTTGGGAGAAACAAAGTGCCAACAAGACGCACTATTTATCGTGTAGTGAATGATTTCGAAGAGAGTCTGTAGCTGATAGCGCCAAGCATGGACCACAACGTTCTGCAAGATCAGCTGAAAACATTACTGCTGCTCAAGAAAGTGTTCAAAACAATCCATCAACCTCAATTCGACGCCGTGCTCAGGAGCTTGGTCTTCAAAGAACAACTTTGGCCACAATTTTACACAAGGATTTGCATCTGTTCCCTTTTAAGATTCGGTTGACACAAGAGCTTCTTCCACAAGACCATTTACGCCGCCGTACATATGCCAATAGGATGTTACAGCTCGCCCATGACAACCCCGATTTTCATGAAAAAATCATAATGAGTGACGAGGCACATTTTCATTTGAATGGATATGAGAATAAACAGAATAGTCTGTTCTGGGCAATGTAAGACCCCCAAATTATTCATCAGTTTAATGGGGAGCGATATCGTGATATAATTGAAAACTTTATAACGCCACAACTGCATGCTTTGGACTTGCTTAACATGTGGTATCAACAAGACGGTGCCACATCGCATACAGCCAGGATTACAATGGAATTACTGCGAGACCTCTTTCCACAACAAGCTATTTCAAGAAATAGTGGTGTTGGTTTATGCAAACAAACCAGAAACGCTTGAGCACCTCAAACAAAATATTCGAAATATTATATTTCAAATTAATGAAATAGCGCGAGAATTGTGTGAGAATGTAATGAAAAATATGCTCAAAAAGGCTCGAGGCTAACAGCGGCGGACATCTGATATTGTATTCCGTACATAATAGCCGACATTACATAAAGCATTTATCAATATAAGATCCATTCTCTTTCATTTAATCAAACAAAATATAAACAAACAAAGTAGTATACCTTTCCGACAGACACCCTGTAGAAGGGTAATAGCTCCGCCCTTCAGGAAATTCGTTACAGATGATAGGGATGCATGTGAAGCAAAAATATTTTATTGAGTTGCAGCTGACATGGGGAAATTTAGGCAACAGAATGTGGATTCGTGTCTGGATGGACTTAGATAATCCGACCCGAGGTTAAACTTTGTAAGAGATCCAACAGCCATTATACGCACCAAGCGAACGTTTCCATGCCAATGACATTAAGGTCTATTTGAACACGAAATCTAACTACTTAAATAGACGAATCAAAGCCGATCATACTGTTCTGGTTTTAGCCATACAAAATAAAGAATTTCAATAGTTTCGATGTTCGGCAACTATATATTACACCAATTAATAAATTACATGTTCTTTTCACCCCCCAGCAAATTCATTGCCGTAGACTTTTCTTGTTGGGCTATTTTTTATCCACTCGAGGTTTTTAAAGCGCTATCAAATCTTGGCATGACGAATTGAAAAAGGAGCATAGAATAACGAAGTGCTTGGAATTTTTATCTAATAGGTAGTAGACTCTATTCTAATAACCGTCTAAGTAAGAGAGAGTAGAACATCCTCTACGAGGTGTGTTCAAAAATAAGGTGATTTGGAATTTTTTCTCAAAAAATATTCATTTATTCATCAATTTCTATTTTATCTCCTTCAATGTAGTCCCCTTCATATATATTACACTTGTGCCAGCGTTTTTTCCCAATCCTCGAAGCAGTTCTAAAAAGCACTTTTTGGTATGTCCTTGAGCTCTCTCAGCTATTCGGGTTTTATCTCCTCAACCGTCGCAAAACGCCGTCCTTTCGTGGGTTTCTTCAATCTTGGGAACAGGAAAAAAGCGTAGGGGGCCAAATCTGGTGAATACGGTGTCTAGGGCATGATAACGATATTTTGGCCAAATAATTTCTCACAAGCAAAGATAAGTGAACAGGTGCATTATCATGATGCAAAAGCCGTGTTGCTTCACGCAAATGGCGCATAACTTCGAGGTAATACTCCTTATTTACCGTACAACCTTGTGGTAAGAACTCCTGATGCACTGCGCCATAGTATTCGAAGAAAACAGTGAGCAAAACCTTGACATTTGATTGAACTTGGTGTGCTTTTTTTTGGTCTTGGCTCTCCTGGACTTTTCCATTGGGACGATTGGGCTTTGGTTTCGACGTCGTAAGCATTTACCCATAATCCGTCACCAATTATGACCCTTTTAAGCAAATCTGGATCATCGTTGACGTCATTCAATAATTAGTGAGCGATGCTCATGCGACTTTGTTTTTGGCCAAAATTCACCAATTTTAGAACGAACTTCGCTGCCACACAATTCATGCCCAAAATTCCGAAAAGATTGCATGGCATGAGCCAACCGATCAGCAACTTCTCTAATTGTGAATCGACGATTCTCCATAACAATTTTCTTCACTTTCTCAACATTTTCATTGGTTGTTGATGTGCTGGGGCGTCTAGAGCTAGCATTGTCATTCACATCTTCTCGATCTTCTGTGAAAAGCTTGTACCATTTATAAACATTTTTTTTTGACTAAGAGTACTCTCATCGTATGCCACTGCCAATGTTTCAAGTGTTTCTGAGCACTTAAGTGTTTCTGAGCAAAATACTTGGCTTATTTATGCCTCTGACACACAAACTAAACATGCTGTGTATAACACCATCAACATATCTTCGAAACGAGTATACCAACATAAAAAATAAATAATAATAATCGAAAGTCGAATGTCGGTGACATTTGAAAATTGACCTTATTTTTCGAACAAACCTCGTATAGTGTGTTATGTGAAAGAATTAGTTCACTTTTTGGTGTCCTGATTGAATGTTCCGGTTTTATACCAGAAAGGATTTAGGTGGATATTTGATTTGCATAATCAGTTATATGTATATTCGTGGAATTATGACTAGCCGGTGTCCTTAGAGAAAATATATCTCACAGAAGAACTACATACCACGCACAAGATCGACAATTTCGATAACCTTATGAGAATTACAACCAGGCTTCAAGAGAAAAAACGATTTGCGATTATGTAAACCAGCTGCACATATTATATATTTGACAAAAATCCTTTTGTGGAGTATACCGGAAACCTATAATGCGACACCACCAATTTGGTGGTAGACAAAAGATAAAAAATTAATATTCATAGGGTCACCAAGTGATGCGTAATTACTCTGTCAGTTTTAGAATATCTGGAGCAAAAATTTCATGATTATCTTTAATATCAAGTAACGATAAGTTATGTCGATATTTGTAGATCAATAATATGTTAACGTATTTTTAATTTTCTTCTCTTTTTTTTAAATACAACACTGTATCTCATTAACTACAAATAACAACAACCATGACTGTTACCACTATAATGGCGCGAAAGCAAATTCGCGGAAATGTAACTAACGATCAATGCGTAAATCCTAATGTAAAAAGATATACACTCATACACACAAACAATTCAATGCGAGTATGGCCGTAACGATAACCGACGCCGACAACGACAATCCGACGAAATCCAATCAAAACAGAAACTAAATTATTAAGTGAACACGCAAAACTAAACAACCGTTAACTGCGACAATTTACAATAAAATGAGAACTGCAATTTTTATTTTGTGATTTTGTTTTTCTCCGTTTTTGTTTTTACAAAATCGAAACGAACAAATGAATAATAACAAATGGCGTCACACAGTCAAACAACGAAAGAGTTTAGTGGGCTAACACCGTATTCGGAGAGAGCGTCAGATAGAAAGAGAATGAAAGTACGCAATAATCAGTTGAAAAGAGCAGAATTAGTGATGATACATGCATTTATGGCTCCATAATGGTACTTTCCCCAGTATTATTGCACATGTTTATTGTAGAATTGTAGTTAGTTAATAAAAAAGGTTTTTATTTTATTCGAAAAATATATTTGTTTTTTTTCTGTTGTATAAAACCTTATGGAAAAGTTACATTAAATTGTTCAAGTGTTAATTCTTTGAGGTGTTCCTAGAAAAAAAAATAGGCTGCATTAGACTAAAATTTAGGCAGCATTGAGCCCCAAAGAAGACAGACAGGCTCGCGTTTTTTTTATAAAAATGCAACTTTATTATGAGAACATATTTACAAATGATTTATTAATGCTGGTAAAGCTCGATTTCCGTCACGGCAAAATTGTTCATCTTTGGGACTATCAACGAATTTAGTCATTCCTTGATGTCGTCATATACAGATGTAAGTGGAACAGCTGGTCAGCCAGACCGTGTGCTATCGAACGGAACAAGTGACAATCGGGCGGTGCAATATCTGGAGAATATGGCGGATGGGATAAGACTTTCCATTTCTGCGCTCTCCGCAAATTGTGAGCGTTTCTCGCGCAGAGCCGGGCTCAATCGCATTAACTGAAATCGACACCGATCCCCAGTGATTGTTTCGCTTAGTTTCAACAGCTCGTAATAAATAATACCGACAGAGCATAACCTTCGCAGCGTGAATATTCGGCCAAGGTGACGACGTAAAAGCAAGACCAGGCAGCCCCCATGACTTTCTTTTCTTTGGACTGCTGTAATGGATCCATTTTTCATCACCCGTTACTTGTTGGCGGATATCTCCTTATACTGAAGGAAACTCTACTGCGTTTGATACGGATCCCCATCAAGCAATGCCGTCAATTCAGTGTCTTCGTCTTTTCGTCTTCATTCACGTGAACGGTCGTCAACATCAAAATCACCGTCTTTAAAGCGACGGAACCAATCCCAATACGTTGTTTCACTTAAAGCAGCATCTCCGTAAAAGTTTTGAGGCTCTCGATGAGCTTCATTTCCTCCGATTGAAAGAAGAAAATCAATACTTCCCACATATGACGAATATTTGGCACAAAATCATACATATTCACACAACCAAAAGAACATGTCAAAAGAAAATCACTATTGTGTTGAGGCGGTGTGTTTGCCATATGCCTAAGCTTGGCTCATGAGGTTTAGGTTATGGCAAAATCGTCTAGTACTTATAGCTGGCGCCATCTATTGGCAAACAGCGAGAACATAGTTGCGCACCTAATACGTTAACGAGGAGTTGCCACAACCCAGCTACCGATAACAGTTGAATCGCAATTCAGTATATTCGTTGTAATAAGAAAAGCTTTCAAAATAGAAATGGTTCAATGTAGCGCCGCCTGTTAGAGTATTGTCAGGCGCCTGCGGTAACACACCTGAAGATCGTACTGAACGTGATTGTCGTGATGATTATTAATTGGCCGTTTTCGATAACCACTTTTATATACGAAGACTTATAGAAGTTGTGATCAACTAGATCCGTTAGATGATTGTAGGTCATTTTTACATTTTTCTTGATGTTAATTTCTATCAATGTAGAATTGAGCTCTTCTTGAATGATTCCCCTAATAGGTATTTTTAATATGGTGTCATTAAGTGATTGTATCAGATTGCAAGAACTTTACCATATACAGACAGTGCGTATGTAACCAACTTTGTGCGGTTTCATCTCCTGCTAAAACTTATAGTAATTGATTCGGATAGTCTCTTTTATAATCCTTGACTTTGCGCGATATTGTTTCAACTTTTACATGATATTCGCTCAGCTGGCTGTTTCAAAATCACAAGCGTAGATCTAAGTCTCGTATTCCACAAATCCACAAATCCAAACCACAAATCATTTCATTATCAATTGTATAACGGTGGTTTTTTAAAAAAATGTAATTAGTAGGTTGAGCCGTATGAAATGCCAGGTTTCTAATGATGATTTTTATGATTTTTGAGCTACAACTTGAATTTTGTAATTGAAAAATATAAAATGGAACCGCTCCAATTTTTATACATTATCCAGAAATAAAATTTTACACAGAAAAATGAGGTAAATCGATTATATTTGTAATAATACGACATTTTTATACAGGATTATCTATCTTCCGATAAGCCGACCGGTAATTGGTCAATGTACACACAGCGTAATTTGTCAAGCAGACATTTTTTTTTTTTTTTTTTTGACATTTTCTTAAACATTTAAAATTTTGTTTCTAAATTAAAACAAATGTACGCCAAAAATTGAGACTTGCAGAAAGGAACCATTATAGTTCATTTACTTTATAAAAAAATGCAAAAAAAAATAATTTATTGAATATTTTGATCTCCCCTTTTCGGTCGGTAAATCGTTCATGGCATCCTTTCACAAATTTTCAATTAATTTTTTTTTTAATTTTTTAAAGAATTTAAAACTTTTGAACGAATATTTATAATTAATTTTAATATTTTTTTGAAGTAATTTTTAAAACGGACGGCTAGATACGATAAGATGACTAACGGAAAGCTAATTAAAAATTTTCAAAAAAAAAATTTTCAAAATTTTTTAACACTTTCGTAGATCGTGATTTTAATACCCCCATATAAAATGACATACATATTTGATAAAAATCAATCATCATACAGCTGGTGACAGTGGAAGAATTAGCCCTTCCCCTTCAGATACCCCACATATAAATTACAGCAATTATAAATTGCTTAAATTAAGGTTCCTGAGATTAGGTCCTTGGTAATAGTTTGTGGAGCATGGCATTATATGGTGGAAAAAAGATATATGAGCAAATGTTTTCGTCATCCTGTCAACAAAGGGATCCCTCCTAAACATGCCAATAGGCCAGAAATTTAAAGTTCAAACTGAAACTCGTACCGCATTGAGATTAAAAATAAGAAAAACAGGGTTTTAAAAACAAAAAATACTCATTCCTTCTCAAAAACTGAACTCTTCGATCTTTGATCTAATCCACTCTTTGCTAAAGCTCACGAGTACATATTAATTTTAATTTAAGTATTTTAGCTTTAACAGTTTTTGAAATGCTATTTTTTTCCCCTGCATCTAATAATCCATAGATCGCATTCCATTGCAATTTTTATAATGTTTGCCAAATTTGGAAAAAATCGAACGAATAACCAAGCTTCTTCTGGTTCTTTCCAATAAAAATAATCCGTTTATTTCATCTGTTCCTAGGTTTATTCAGCCGCACTGAGTACAATCAAATTTGGCACACGTTAAGGTTTGCTAATATAGAGTCGGGGAAAGCAGTGGACAGAGCTGTCACTTCGCATTACTTTCTGACCTCCATACATATTAAAATTTAATTTCTCCGCAGTAATCCCTAATGCATTGACTATAGTTACCTAAATGTTTGTCAATTTTATTGTATTACGATTCGTAAAATCAAAAAAAAAAAAATTGATCCGAAATTGACGAATTATCAAATTTAGCCCATAGATTCATGCCTTTCATTCAATATACTACATTTGAAATAATTTGACAAGCATCAGGCATGTAAATGCCTGATCAGCGAATGAAAGCGTGCTGCATTGCTATGCGCCTAAAGGTACCAGACATAATAATTGCTAAGAGCTCAAAAGATTATAATTTTATTTGTCGTTTACCTGTGCTTTAGCTTACAGCATTTTTTTTTATAAGGACATAGCGATTTACCATGTGCTTTCTGGGATCCAACGTACGTGGAACATTTTAGAATTTTCACAATAATGCGCAAAAAATCTTTCAATAAAGTACTAAAATACCCAACATTGCCATTTCTGTCGTCGCGTATTATTAAAGAATGGCAGCTCTAAGTGAAGACGCGACTACACGTTGTGTACGACGAAGCGCTTTGCGCTTTCGCCACCAGCAGCAACCGAACAGAATCTTAGTAGTACGTAACGATAGAGCAAAGCCGAACATCAACTAAGGCCGAGACAGAAGAAAGTTTTAAATAAACAGCCGCAACAACAATAACAATGCGACGTAAAGACAATGTACTCGTCGTCGTCAGTCCGCGGTCGATTATATTTACGTAGTATTTTTTTTTTTTTTTGTTGCTGTGTCGTGTTCCCGACTATAGTAGAACAGCAACAACGCCACAACATTATTATTAATCATTTGATTGTTGTTGTCTGGTTTTTGTTTGTTTTTATTTGTAAACAACTTAAAAATGCGGAATGAACGAAAAGCAAAGAAGGCAATAACAACAACAGGCAAAATATTGAATGTTTCAATGAAATTTTTTAAGTGCGAAATCAATGTTGAATCGACTGAACCGCTAACGAAAGCGAAAGGGGGGCGAGGCGACAGGCATACGAGTGATAATACGGCAACAGCATTCAAAGCAATGGCAACAAGAAAAAAACATGTGAGTGGGTTGGTTGAAGACACTGTAGAATCTTGGAATGTGTTTTCCTTGATATTCCTCGAGAGGTCACAAATAAAACCCGACCGATTATGTAGTGGATTTGGCTGTCGAGGCGAAAAAGGTTGGCGGAAAAACAAAAATGTCTGGAAACAGTCCTTCAACGGAGGCAAACAATTAACCTTTTCAACAAAATAAAATATAATGCCAGTAAAAACAGATTGGAAGACTGCCTCAAGGTAACAACAGAGGGAAAATACGACGACGACATTTCGCTTACAGCTACATACTAAAATTGAAGGAAGTGGGTGGATGTTATCTACTAAAGACTCGCATGCGAATATTTGTATTCGAATACCTTTGAGTGCATACTACACATTGAAATTACAATTCGAATAGATGCATGATAACATACATACATACATATGTACATAAACTACAACATACATATATGTACTTCATTACTGCCTTGTTGAATGCTGTGTGTATTTTAAAAATTACTGTCGAACTGTCCAGCATAACTTCTGCAACGGATACAATTGAATAATCTTGGCGTTTTATTATTTGATGGATGGTATTGACCTCAAACCGCAATCCGTTTGAACAATTTTGTTATTATTTGTACACGGAAAGCGCTAGCGTAGATCAGCGTAAAGGATGCAAAAAAAAAACAAATTTTTAAGAAGATAATTGAAATGTATTTTGTTGCGTTTTTAGTTCGCCTTTTTTTTAATGAAATTTGGTGTCAAAATTCCTTTACCACATTAAGAATTTGGAGTTTACTTCAAATAAGCCCGTGTAATGTTTTGGCATAAGCGTATTGTGTCCTTCGTCCTTTGAAGTCGATGAAATAGATTTGGATAAATACATATTTTTCTTAAATAAGAACTCTACGCTGTGTTGTTTTTTCTTATGCTTTCACAACAACATAACGTTGGTAACATTCAACATTGAAAGAATTCGAGTTTAGCTGTGCAAATTTTCATATTTTCTTATTTATGGAGAAAACAATTTATTGCCAAATTTTGAAGGACCATTGCCGAAGAAAGGTTGCAAGATTGATTTTGGCAGTTAGTGGTGAAGATTTTTAGATATTTTAGCTGAGAATAGACTAATTGTTCTAAGTAATCATCACTTTACTTTGTGAGTTCCTGTCCCACAGAGCGACATATCTTTTACAAAATTTTAGGAATCTTTGGTTACCACTTAAGCAAAAAAGTTGCCTTCGAAAGCGGTGTCTTTCTAACCCTCAAAGTACCACGTAAAAAATAAATACCGTGTGTACGATATGGAAGAAGTTCTTATATTTAGTGAGCATAATCTTAATCTTTTTTTAGACTTACTCAGATTGATCTAGAATTTCATGATTCCGAACATAAGCTTTGAAAGCTTTCACTAGACTCGTCGGTTATTCAACTACTTAAACTGTTTGTCAGACACAATTAGATGATCACCGCTTGAACCCTCTATCATATGCACGATAGTCGCATATTCTGACCTTTCCAAAATTCTGGGAGTATCTCACTTCTATTCAAACCCCAAAATTGTAGCTGACATTTGATATTTTTCTTCATTGCCCCTGTATTAGAAACTGTGGCCAGACAATCTTGAACTTTTTGAAAGTTTAACCCATTTAAGAACCACATAGCGGTGAAACGCGATCGGCAGTTGGATTCGATACTTTGATTGTGTTCAAACTAACAGCGTACATACATTGTATGTATTTCAGCTGAGCAATATAATGTGTAAACGCACCAACATGTACTCGCACTATCTGCCTTATAATATACATAAATACTTGTATTGGACTGGTTAACAGCAGCTCGTCACCGCCGTCAAATATCAATATCAATAATAATAGTAACAATACTAGCAACCAATAAAAACAATATCCAGAGAACCGAAAGAAAACAATAATAAGAGCGAAAATAAATACAACAAGAGAAAACATATTTGTATAAACTCGCTCACATCAATACATATGAATGTCTCTCCATACATACATATGTGTGTAAATACGGTTGTATATACATACAAGAAAAACATCAACAAATATAATGCCAAAATAAATAGAAACTTAGTAATTCAACATTTATAAGATAACAACAATGCGGCAACAACATCATCATTTCCACATCCGCCCCCACCAAAACCCTAACATCAGGCAGTACCAACACAAATATCAAAACTCAACTACGTCAAACAGACTAAACATGATAGAAGAAAGAGTTGAGTTTTATTATTACCGTTGTTGTGATGAAATATTGTTTCTAAAGGCTGCTGTAAATACTGACTTTTTAGCGGTGAAATTACATAAACAAAAAATGGTCTTGAAATTTAAAACTGAATTTGTCCCCCAAACAGTACTGTTTTTTCGCGAGGATAATTTTGTTACGTGGCAACGACAGCCTTTTTATGTTGATTTCCAACACTGAAATCGCAACAGCTGACATTCATGTGTCATAATATGTTCATTTACACACTTGTAAACTTGTGGAATTTCAGATTTTTCTCTAGTCGTTAAAGATCGCAAGCAGCCCTAGAACATCTGGGTTCATAAATTTGGTTTGAATTAATCCTCTGTCCTTTGAGAATGTTATATACCTGTATGGTAGCATCAGACCGGTGTTACTGACCGTTAGTATGTAAAAGTTCCATGTCTTCACACAAATTCAAAGAGGACCAATTCTGTGAAGTGTGATGTATAAATCAGATCGGTAACGTGAAGCTCAGAAAACCCTGGAATTTAGTATCCAGCCTGATTGGAGTGTGTAGAATAGCTGGTAGGAGTATCAAGCGGATAACGACTGAACCCGAAATCGGTGATAGAGCCTTTGTATTCGCACTGGTGCTACAGGTCCGTAGAGTAGCAGAAATGGTAAGATAGACTTTATCTTCGCCAAAAGAAAGTATGTCCCATACTGACATATTTAATTTGTTATTTTTTGGCTGGAAGAAAGTGCTGACAGCTTCGCTAGGTGGTTCTCTAAATTGTTAAATCCTGCAACTGCACACATAGCCAGACCCGTTATGCCGAAGCTCCAACGAAAATTGATGAACAAATTAATATCTAGAAACTCTACTTTCCGCTGACCCCCAAGGCTACCTGACCTAACTGCACCAGACTTTTTATTTTATGGTGTTGAATCAAGCAAGAGGTGTGCAAAACAAAACCAAGGAATTTGATTGAATGAAAAATTTTCTGATCAGGCGTCGCATGTCTGAATGAGCATGGAGGTTATTTACGGTCTATCATCTTCAAAATCAATTAGTTACATAAAATAAAAATGAATTTTCTGTACAATAAAAAAACAAATTAATGAAATACATTGATTAAAAAAAATCATTTGAATTTCTTATTGTAGTGCAATTGGTGCATCACCCTGTATATTCAGTGTGATCAGCACACCTTGGATAAGGGGGGCTTCACGGGAAGACCATGTTAAACACTAGTAGACACTCTCCGTTAACGATGATCGATAATATATTATTCAGAACAAGCTGGAATTGCTCTTCTCCTAGTTCCTAAGGTTGCATCGTTAGTTTTATTGATGCCGGAGCCGAGGTAGATGAATGCATATACCATTTTAAATTTGTAGTTGCCAACACCCACACAGCGTCCATCTGACAGTCAAGCTGCCATTAAATCCTTGGATTCTGTCTTCCTGAACTTAACATCAGCTCTAAAATGCTGGCAAGACTGGGAACAACCTTACAGACACCAGTCGAGTTGGAGTCCGTGGACTTGCCTCTAGCCACTTGTAAGCTCCTACTGTGAGATGGGGCATACTTAGCGGCTGTAATCAATCCAGACAGATGTGGCCTCACCTAGATCTGACGCGTTCACACACACTGCTGTCATTATTAGCCGATGTCGCATTACTTGTATCCGTCATGACGGAACACTGCCTGATTGGAAGACATGCAGTGAGACTGAAGGTTGCAACTAGTGACTTCTGCAGCAGTTGTGGGGATGAAGAGGACGGGGAGTCCATAGAAGACCTTCTCTGCAATTGCCCCGCCCTGGAATAAGTGGAAATCACCACTGGGCTCTTATTTCTTTAGGGACTTAGGAGATCTGGATATACGATATAAATATTATACGACTTAAGGGCTTCTTGGGGCGCTCAGGATGGTTCAACGGAGGAAACCAGGGACATCCATATTTCTAGTTGCCATGGTATCACAATGGACTATACAGTCTAAGTGACTCTGCCTTCTCAGACTGCCTCATTGACCTAACATAACCATGACTTTTAAAATAAAATTGTTTCACCAAATATTAGGATATTATTCGAATCTTTAAAAATTACACTTTAGAAAATGAGCCGTACAATAATTACTGACCATAAAAACTGATTTATCGGTTTGAATTCTATAATAATAAGTATTAATAAAGTTCAAAATGAGTCAACATCATTTTGAGCTGTATTAATATGTAATGTAATGTTTTTTTTTCATTATTAAAGTGAGTTGAGAACATTGCCCAAACATTCATCGTCATATAAAGAGATCAGATGCTCGCAGTATAGGAGTTTGCTCACCGTTAGGTTTGCTACAGGGTGGGCCATATGAGTGTTGTGATTTAATTCTTCAATTTCTCGGTAACGCGCGGCGCAGGGTGGCGGGGGATATGTTGTTCGCTGCGCCGCTTCCTGGAAATTTAGTCGCCATGGAGCCGTACACGGGAGTGCAGCGTGCATTTTGTGTCCGAGCGTATTACGAAAACAATAAATCAGTGATTACTGCACGACGTTTGTATCGGCATGAACACGGTTTACACGATTTAAGTGAAGTTCCAAGCGCCAATGTGATACGAACATGGGTCAGAATGTTCGAAACAACCGGCTCAACAGTACCAATTACGGTTCGTGGTCGCCCAGTTTCTGCAAGATCAGCCGACATTGTGGAGCGTGTTCGTGTTTCAGTTCAGCGAAATCCGCAACAGTCAACACGTAAGATAAGTCAGTCTTTGGATGTCAAAAGAACAACTTTACGACGAATTTTGAAACGTGATTTGCATTTGAAGGCTTATAAGGTTCAGATAGTCCAAGAATTAAAACCCGATGATGCCAATAACCGACTTAACTTTGTCAATTTGATGCTAGAGCGGTTCAACAATTTCAACAACGTGATTTTTAGTGATGAGGCCAATTTTCACCTTAATGACCATGAGAACAAGCAAAATTGTCGGTTCTGGTCCGAGACTAATCCCCGATGCTTGCATGAACGTCTACTTCACAGCCCTAAGCTTGTCATGTGGGCTGGGATAACGTCAACCGGTATTATTGGACCATACTTTTTTGAGGACGAAAGAGAGCATGCGATGACGGTTAGAGCGAACAATTATTGCAACATGATAGCAGACTTTCTGGTGCCAGCTTTGCAAGAACTTCAAGGCAATACCTCGAGGATGTGGTTTCAATAGGATGGGGCCACATGTCATACGGCTAGGGTATCCATAGAGCTGCTGAAAAATGTTTTTCCTGGAAAACTCATTTCGAAAAGGGGGGATATTGAATGGCCCCCACGTAGCCCCGATCTCTCTCCATGCGATTATTTTCTATGGGGCTACCTCAAATCGGTAGTCTACGAGAATAATCCGACCAATTTAGAGCAGTTGAAGAGGAACATTATTCAGGAAAGTAACAAAATACCGAGAACAACTTTTCAACGAGTTTTCCAAAATTTGCGACTTCGGTTCCAAGAGTGTCAAGCAGCCGAGGGAAGCCATTTGGACAACATTATTTTTAAGTCTTAAAAATTCCCATGCTTCTACTTTTTAAAAATACAAATATATATTTTTTTTATGTTTCGTAGTTTTTTTTAATTGAATATTTAAACCGCCAACACCCTTATGGCCCACCCGTTATAATTCATCTCTTGAACTCTGTTGTAGAAGTGAGTAGTCAGTGCAGCTTAGAATCAGGTGACTTAAGCTACGTGCCGAAAGCTTCGTCTCGTTGATTGTCTAAAACAAAGAGACTTCAATGGTGATGACGATCACGCATTTAGTTCATTCAAATTTGGCAGTTAAAGTGAACAATTCAATCATCCTAAGCTATAAATGAAAAAAAAAAACAACAGAAGTGCCTTTCCTAAAGCCGGCAATTAATTTCGTTTATAATACAAAAAACAAATCACTACTTGTACATTCAAGAAATCTTAATTCAAAGGTAAATAGAAGCAGACAAAAAAGTAGCAAAAAATTAACATGCTGACTTATCCCGGTCTTCTTTTTTAGTTCACAAGACATTGTACGGTCTAGCGGCGAGTCAGTCGTGGAAACCTGATTCCACATAAATTCTCCAAGAAAATTACTGCAGATTTTAATACGTGTGATTGCTGACCCAGTCAGAACATTGTCGCTGGGTTGTGCGGGGTGTTTAAAAACAGTGAAGCCAAGCCAAGCCAACTTTTCTTTATAGTTGCAATATTTGGAAGCTAAGTAAATTTCGGACATTATGCTTCAATTTCCATACAGCAAACTAAACCCATAAGAACTTTGTCAATTTTGTTACCAAGAGAAGTTTATATAACAATGCCCAGTTGAGAAACTATGGCTAAAACCAGACAAGTCCAAGCATGATCTTAACTTTTGATGTGCTTTATATGACTTATTGGAAAGCCTGACGTAAACACCATACTAAGACTACTGCTTAAGCAGCGCTAAAAAGAAAAAAGAAGACTCAGTGGAAACTCTTAACTAATTTCTAAAATTCAATATACATACTAATCCCACTTTGAAATGATGCTCTAAATTTATGGTACTTAAAAATTATTTTAACGCACAAATAATTTGAAGTTATAATTTTGAATTGTAATTTTAAAATTCTTAACAAGATTTAAACCAGAATCGAAAACTCTATCATCAAAACTAAAGTATCTCATCCATCATCGAACATCGCAGAAATGCCTTAATGTAACTTTGGATGTTTATTCAAATAGAAAGACACCCAGCAAAAAGAAAAAAAATATATATATAATATATTTATGTGACAATTAAGTGAGCAATAATTGCATCGCATGACAGTTCTCAGCTCCAATTTCAGTGGCTGAGGATTTTACAACAACAACACTTGTGTTTCGATTCCTTTACATTCTAGTTATCCATTCTTCTTATCATTCGTAATTAAAATTTTTGTCATAAGTCATTGATCAGTTTTGTTGGTATCATGGTTTGATTTCCGTATGTTCCGTCTTGTCTTGTCGTCTTGAGCTAACAATAAAAGATGATATGAAATTTCAAAAACGTAGGTGAATGAGGTTTTTTGGCGGCGATATTCGAAATAGAATCGGTCGCTGAAAATCCAAAGAATGCGAGGGTACAGAGACCCAGACTTTATAAACATCTAATTTTATTGATTAATGTGAATATTTGTCCGCAAAGGTCTTAATCGTTAGGTTTGCTGAAAGATATCAGAAATCCTCTTAAATAAATTAAAATATTCAAAACATTTCTTCATATGTTCTTCATATTATGGACAATTCGACACTGAAAGTTACTATCAAATGTTCAGTGTCTGTAAAACAGAATTTCTACAATGGGTACAGTTGAAAAATCTAAACGTTTCGCTAAAATTTTGGGTTCAACAGCTGTTTCTAGAATAAATCAGTAAACACAAATATGAAAACTTCCATATCCCGGAAACGAAGTGTCCAATCATGAAAATTACTTAATTTTTGGAAGTTCCTAAGGGAGTTGGATGAAGGACCATCTTTCACATACTGGCAAAGAAAATTCAAATATCGGCAAAATAAAAACAACGGTTAAACATAAATATGTTTATAGCTCGGAAATTGGGCTCCCAATTTTCAAATGACTACAATTGAATCATCTTCATTTTAATCTTAACATTTCGTTGAACCTTTCCGGGATGGGAATATTCCAGGTCAACATAATTTTTTTCTCTTTGAGACGTTGCAAACACTATTTCAAGTAATATTGCAAGGAAAATATATTTACAATATAATGCGGCAGGAAATGGCTTGCGACTCTTAATGGGTTAATCAGTTTTGGCATGGGTTTCGGTTCATTTTAAAATTAACCGATGACGAATCACGGTCTTATCATAACTCTAAATGATAAAATAGGCCAAGATAAGTTAGAAATAAGAAACAAAAAAATTGAAATTGTTCTCAAATTTTACACTATTCCAGCAAAAAAAGCGCTGACATCGCAAAATTAATACTTGTATCGTTCTATTTTCAATATATGATACTTGCTGCCATCCCATTCAATTCATTCCCATTTCAATTCATTTCAATTTAACTCATTCAAAGCTAATAATTTTACAAAATCTTACGTCCTTTACAAGATTAAGAGATTAAAAAAAAAAAAAAAAGTATCAATCGGAAAAAATATTGAACCGTTATATTGAAATTCTATAAAAATTGCACCAAAAATGGTAATAAAACAATAAAAATCAAGAATCAAAAATTGGTCAATAAAACGCAAAATATTTATTATTCATTCAAATTTATTGCATCGCTTTCAAAGTAGTCCCTTTCTGAAATAGTGCACCTATACTAGCGAATAATCCAACATCATTCAAAACATTTTACAAACGCATTTTCTGATTTCTCCCTCGCTTCAATTTAATTGTACGTCTTTTATCGACCGAAAACGGGTATCTCGAAATGGTAATTTCAATTTTGGAAAGAGCAAAAAAGGTTGTTCGATTACATTTATTGAGTTTTTGGCCGGAAATTTGTTCACAATGAGCTCTGTGAGATGACACATTATTGTGGTACAAAATTCATGAATGTCGAAGAATGCCCATACAATAGTTTTTCCTTACTGTCTGGCCTTCTGGCAAAAATTCCAATTGTCCAACATCGCGATAACCGAAAAAACAGTTCACATTGGCTTATCGATTTTGTGGATTTTTTTTTAGAATTTGTTTTAGTTGGTAGGAGCAGTACTGAAAGTTTTTGATTGATTGAAATGTCTTATTATCAGTTCCAATAGGTTTTATGAATGTGGGTTTAAGAATTGACTTGCTCTACCATATCTGTACTGTACTGTACTGAACTGTACGCAGTTTAGTTTTTTAAGAAAATCCATTTCTTTGGAAAATGGTGCAAATTTATTTGTAAGACACAGAAAGTTCACCGTCTGCCTCTCTCAAATTTAAGTAACCATTTTCAATCTCCATTTCCTTCATTTTATCGATGTTAACTTCAGTTAAAGACGTTGAAGGCACTGTTCCACTCATACGCACGTGTTTTTGATAAAATCGATCCATCGTAAGTCTTCCACAGCATTTTCCCCTATTCGGCACACGAAATTCCATTTGCGATACAAAATCTGAGGATAAATTCTTTATTTGCTGTTTGTATCCATTGTAAAAATTGCAAAACGCACTTCAGGTGAACTGACAAAATCGTACGCTGTAAAGAAATTAAATGGCCAATTGTTCTCATACTTCGCGTCAATGTAGAGAAAAGTTGTGTCAACGTAGCGCCAAAAAGAATTTTGACCATTTGTTTATCCCGCTTTTTAAATTATCACCTCCCAGTACTTTTTTTGATGGATAGATCTAGATAGATACTTTTATATCAGGGTATGTTGGAATTCATGGATGTTATTTCATAGCAGTCCGGCTGGATTTTAGCGTGTAACGTTTTCTACTCAAAAACATCAGTACAGTTAATTGTTTTGAAGAAAACTCTGATTATTGGATTATATTTTGGAGAGTTCCAGCTCTCGAGTGGCCACTGGCAAACCTTTAATATTTTGGGAGTATTTTCAAAGTATCACTAAAGAAACCAATTTTTCGTTTTAGTTGAGCACATTGACATCAATTTTGTGTTCCATACAAACTGACCCTACTTAACATGCACATATTTCACAAACCTATATAGACTTTTCATTGTTTCATTTACTAATAGTTTGACAGATCACATCTATTACTCCCGACATGGTTCTCATTACGTATCCCACCGCAAAACGTTGCACTCGGATTATTGCGTGCATTAATTGTGGATGTCAGTGCTTGCTCTATAAAAGCAGTTCCACTATGCACAGTGCGAATTGCATACTCAATTGTAAATATATTGATCAATCATACAAATTCATATACATATCTAGTTGCATACAATGTAAGTATATACGAGTACATGAGGTATAGGCAGCCTAGTATTTCATATGCTACAAATAAGCTGACAGGCGATTATTGCATGTCCACACTCCTTTATTCTTTCTCTGAGCTTTTTAGTTTTTAATTCTACGCGCCAATCGAATCCATAGACCTTTGTTTTCTTTTGCGCTGTTTGCATATGTTTTTGCACAAGTATTAGTATTAGTATATTTGTTTATTGCATGAATGTTCATAAGTTGCAGGGTTGCCGGGAAAACAGACAAAACATTGCCGAGAAAAAGGGGGTTGATTTGAACTGGAAATTTCGGACAAATGGAAACTTATGGTTGAAAACATAGGAAAATCGGAAATTACGAGGGAAAGGAATGAAAAAAAAACAATTTTTTTTAACAAACTTAGCCACAACTTAGGCCTACACGCAGAAAATTAGAAAAATCAGATGCAATAAAAAAAAATTATGAGACCTCATTAATACCACTTTTTTCTCTTTTTACCAAATAAAGTTAATTTTACCCACATTATCACACAAAGATTGACACAATCGAGTGCCTAAAATTGACGGTATTTCCATAACGATTAATCCACCTAGCATAGACAAGTGAACATTCATTCAGTTCATACAGTTCAACGAAAAAGCAGCGTAATTCACATATAGCAAGTGCTGTACCAGTTTCGATCTCTTGTGACACATTGTCGTGAATGACGTATCCACTCATTGCCGATCAAGCAGGCATGTTTAAAACATCATTTTCTCATATGAAAGCATTGCTTTTGCCTGTTTTTTCATTGAAAGTAGCAATTTTTTTTAGTATTTTTAACTAATCAAATCACAGCTATGGCGGTTCTTTACAGAACTATGATAAATGACTTTGTTCTTTGGCATACCTATCAGCTATGTATATTTCTTTTGTTGTTGCTGGTAAATTACTGAAAAATATCAGCCCGTATATGAGCACGTTACTTTCGACTGAACCAATTTCGCCCATTGCGACCATAGTGGCATACATAACCTGTTGGTTCGGCGAAAATGGATCTGTTAGAAAAATATATGAGTAGGGATGATTCCTTCCTTACGATTGCTTTTAATTAACGAACTGGTAAAATCGTCAGCTTTTGCAGAGATACTTTTACTCCTCCCGTATGGGCAAGTTTTCTCAGTCGGCCAAATTTGTTTCGAGTGATTTTGTAAATAACCAGCCGACGCCTGTACGTCAAGTAAACGCAAGAGAGTGTTCAGAAGCAGATGTCAACTCGGTGAATTTTGCGTCGAGACTTGGGCCAACATCAGTGCAAAATCCAGCTAACCTAGGAGCTGAATAAAAACAATCATAAACAACGCCGTATATTCGCTGACCGTTCTGGAGCAGTTGAAGTTCATAAAACGCATTATAACCGGTAATGAGACAGACATAAGATAATTAACTGCTTTACCTGAGTATCGCGGTGTTGTTCATTCGGAGTTCTTGGCAGAGGATCAGACAGTAAGTAAGTAAATAATACTATCTGAGCGCTATGATACATTTCAACAGGCAAATTCGCTAAAAAATGGCAGACTTGTGGAAAGAAAGTTTGAGGATTTTGCATCACTATAACTTACCACTTCACGAGGCTGTTATTGTGAACGAATTTTTGGCCGAAAAAAAAATCATCAAACAACCACAAAATTCACCTTTCTAAAATTAAAATGATCATCTAAGAGTATCAATTTTTACTCTCCAGGGAAATGTCATTGAGAAATGGTTTCAAGTTTGGGAATATTATAGAAAATAGACGGAGGGAACTAAGTCTGACGAATAAGGCATATATTAAGCAATTCAAATGCATGCTCATCCATGGTTATAAATCAATCCAATAATTCGGTTCTACTGAGATGAAACATCGCCAAAAACTCTACTGAAACACCTTCACGACGCTGTTTTTATTCTATTAAAAGCAAGCGCGACACCCATTGTGCAACGCCGTAAACGAAGGTGCAGACTCCGCCAGAGTAGAATCTAGCACGGCTTTAATATCGGTTGGACTGAGACCTGTTAAATGGAAATATTGGATTACATAACGGTGACCAATTTTTTTCATTTCACCATCTATACGTCAGATCGGTTAGTTTTGGGACCGCCTTCGTAAAACATTTTATTATAAAACTAGCCGACCCGGCAAACGTTGCTTTGCCTTCAAATTTTATTTTTATTGGAAATGTTTCATTAGCAGGAGCAGAAATAATTGCTTTTTAATTTGTGGTTTGTATAGGAGGTACCACTCCCCATTGTCCAATCCCGCCCATATTTGCAGCAGCACTTAAGATATGTACACCAAACCTACGCACCAAATTTTGTTCAAATACCGTAAACAGGAGCAGAAATATTGGATATTTAATTTATGGCTTGTATGGGAGGTACCACGCCCCTTTGTCCAATTGGACCGAATTGTAAATCTAAACCATCCCGGGCACCACACAGACGTATGTACAAAAATTTATGCAAAGCGGTCACTGACAACGCCCGTACAGTAGAATCTATATATATAAAAATGAATATCTGTCTGTCTGTGTACAAAAATAGTTTGTAAGAGAACTCCTCTCACACGGCGTACCCGATCTTCATGAAACTTTCAGGGCTTATTCGTGTCGGCCAGGAGAAGGTTTTTAACTATGTCCAAAGGTCGAAATACAATTCGGTCCAATTGGACAAAGGGGCGTGGTACCTCCCATACAAACAAAAAGTTAAAAATCAATTATTTCTGCTCCTGCTTACGGTATTTGAACAAAATTTGGTGCGTAGGTTTGGTGTACATATCTTAAGTGCTACTGCAAATATGGGCGGGATTGGACAATGGGGCGTGGTACCTCCCATACAAACCATAAATTAAATATCCAATATTTCTGCTCCTGTTTACGGTATTTGAACAAAATTTGGTACATCGGTTTGGTGTACATATCTTAAGTGCTGCTGCAACTATGGGCGGGATTGGACTATGGGGAGTGGCACCTCCTATACAAACCACAAATTAAAAAGCAATTATTTCTGCTCCTGCTAACGGTATTTAATTTTGTATTTCGGTTGAGTGAACATATTTTAGGTTCTTCCGCAAATATAGGCGTTTCTTATTATAATAGACCGATTGGCATGAAACATTTCCAATAAAAATAAAATTTGAAGACAAAGCAACGTTTGCCGGGTCGGCTAGTTATATATATAAAGATATATAAAGTTTAGTTGAGCTCTCGCTTGTACTATTTCTTAGATAAATCCAAAATTAATTTTCAGTTTCTAAAACCATATTATTGTGGTTAAATGCCAGATACGATGAGTTGAATTTATAGGTGTTACGCAAATGTACAGAGCCAAAGGTTGTTTTCTTCCTCCTTTTTTTTTTTTTTGGAATATCTAGTAATTCAAATTTAGTGTTTTCTCTTAAGCGGCTTTTATCAAATGTTGTATCCGGCGTTTTTTAAATGTATCCATTGGATATTACGACAAAACACAGAGTGGGCTTTGCCGTTTCTTTCCTTGAAATCTTACATTTCTCAGTTTCCTTTCTCACTTTTTTCTGACTGCGCATCGCTTAAACCACTTTCAAAATAAGAATGAAGTACAAACCGCTGAATACAATAGTGTCCTTTTTCAGTTTTGTGAAACTGTTTTTAATTATGCCCATATTAAATGTTTTTTGCACAAATATTTAAAGTGTGTGTCTTTCAATTAACTGAAAGTAGGTATTACGTTCTTTTCACGATGTATTATGTTCTTTCCAAGAGACATTGTTTGTCCGTGAAAAAATTTCAAATTTTCGTTGCCAGCTTTCCTTGTATTGGTTTCCAACACCGAAATCGGGAGAACTTGTGAGTTTACATATATTATAATATGTTCGATAATTTATTTGCAGAATTGTCTTTTCTATTACTATCTAATTTTACAAGTTTACGAATGCATTATCGAACATTTTTTTATATATATTATTTATCTGTTATTATTCAGTTCATTTGTACAATATTTTATAATACAATATAATTGAGGCCCCAGCGCCTATAGGCTTATTTTGGGGCAAGTTAGCGCTCGATAAAATCCTATGTACGAAAATAACAATTCATTTACTACATTATTTTTATTTTCCTATTAATTTCTAATTATTTAAAATTATATGTATGTAAATATATACATTACGTTAAAAGTGTTTCAACATCATTAAGTATATACTCTTTGCATGTTGTTTTAAACAACCCAATCTGATCAATACTTTTTAAACTTGCAGGAAGATTATTATATTTAAGCGCACCTACGTAATCTATGCGCTGCTTGGTCTTTTCCAACCTGCAAAGTGGAATTCTAATATTATTTCTATTTCTTGTATTAGCGTGAGATTGATTTAGCTGAAAAGATATAGTGTGGTACCCAATACTGTGAGTGCATTTAAAAACAAACATCAAAACTTGATACAAATTCAGACCCGAAATCGGCATTATATATGGACACACATGTCTAAAAAGTGCAGCTGTCGAATATCTCATTGGTAAACTGAACACAATTTTCAAAGCTTTGTTTTGCATACGTTGTAGTGATTGTAATGAGTTGCTGCTCTTATTGTGTGCGTAGACTATGGCCATGTAACTAAAATAAGCATGTATTAGAGACTGATATATGACAAGTTTCGTCTTTACATCTAATTTATTTTTTAACTTAAAGAGAATCCCAATTGCTGGCGCTACTTTCCTCTTAATGGAATTAATATGCAAGTCCCACGATAAATTGCTTTGCAAGATAACTCCAAGATACTTAATACTGTGGCTTTCCATAGTCAACTTCCCATCAATGTAAGCACTAAAATCATTATTTAAGTTTCCAGAATTAGGTCGGAAACGAATTAATTTTGTTTTATCCGTGTTGAGACAAAGTCTGTTCAATCTTGCAAACTCAAATAATAAGGATGCGTCTTTTTCTATATGGGTTTTTAATATCTCATCATACTTGTATGGATAAAACAAGCTGACGTCATCAGCAAACATAAACAGTGTACCGAAGAACCCAATATTTCTTAAATCATTAATATAAATAGAAAATAACAGTGATCCTAAACCACTACCCTGTGGGACTCCATACATAACATTACTGATTAAACTCTTTGATCCATTTATTTCAACAAACTGCTTACGATTTGAAAAGTAACTTTTAAATAATAATAATTCTCGCCCTTGAATACCGTAGTAGGATAATTTTTGCAACATTATATTGTGATCAACCAGGTCAAAAGCTTTCGTGAAATCAAAGAAAACTCCGGCCACACCGGAAAACCCATCATCTAGGCCCTTGTAAACACATTTCAGGACGTTTAATACGGCTTCCTGTGTACTGCAGCCTTTTCGAAAACCAAACTGATAATCGTACAGCAAGCTATTAGTATCAAAATAAAAGTGTAGTTTATCAAACAGAATTTTTTCAAAAATTTTATCTATTGCAGAAAGAATTGAAATAGGTCGGTACATAGCCAAAGTATTTGCATTCAGTTCTTTAGGTATTGGAACCACTTTGTGAATTTTCAATGAATCTGGATACTCAGAACTGCAAAGCATTTTATTAAATATGTCTGCCAAATACGGAACTATCTCTGCAGAACATTTTCTGATATACGTTGCGGAAATACCATCATATCCCGAACTTTATTTATGTTCATATTTGCAACCACTTCATGCACGTCTGTATTTTGAACGCTGTCAACTGCAAAATGACATTGGGAAAGAACAAGCGTTCGAAGACCGTTGCAATGATCTCCAGACAGCATTTGAATACCTTCTCTGAGATTAGTGACAGACTGTACAAAATAAGTGTTCAATTGATTTGCTTTCAAATTATCGCTCATCAATTCATTACCTTGCGGATCCTTCAAACTTCAACTTATTATGACTATTATGACTATATCAGTGTTGGAAACCACAAAAAAAATGTTGGCTTGACAATTAAAAAAATTTTCCCCCCGTAATAACATAGTACTGCCTGGTGCAAAAATTTAACTTCAAATTTCATGACCATTTTTTCAAGTAAGGGTTGAATTAGGAGTTAAACGAAGCCATCAATCAGAAAAAGTATATACATATACATATAAGACGGCAACTCTGAGTGATAATTTTACGCGCAAAAAACATTGCAGTTTTAACACCAAAGAACAACGTAACGACCAAAGACTCGGCAAAGGTTGTGATGTCGCTGCTATTGTGCCACTGATGATGAGTAAATATGCATGTGAAGCACTCACTGATAAGCAAGCACATAAATAGAAAACACGCAAATAATCAACTAAATTGTTTTACACATACATACATATGTAAACAAAAGCATACATTTCTACACATGTATGGACGTACGTCAAGTGCGTGTATTGGCGTTGTAAAATTTTGCAAATAATACAATAATAACACCATCAATGACAACGATGCATCATGCAACGTTTGTATTATTTCTGCATAACTTGATGTTATTGTCGTTAGCCAAATGTTAAAAATACATAAACAATAACAATACTCACCCTCCCACACAAACGTATACGTATGTAGATATGCAGATAGTTCATTGGTGGGATAAATGCATGACTGCTTATGTTTATGTTTCGACGACAATAACAACGCCGATGACGATGTTGGCGACGACGATGACGATGATGTTGATTGTTATTGTGCAGTAGATCAGTTACTACGCATATACGCACACACAAACCCATAAATACATATGTACATACATACGGCCAATGCAAAGTTAGCGTTTGTGCAATGTGAAGTCGGCTGTGGCCGGGATATCGGTGACGACGATAATGTTGATGGCCATGGATGGAGTACTGCGAATATAGTGAGACTCATATTTTACGCTGACTACGTTTGCATGTTGCGCATTCACTTAAAAGAATAACAACAGCAACCACACATACACAGCAACTTGAATGCTTACAAGTTGACTGGCAAAGAAAGAGAACAACATCACAGAGAGGGTGGAGAATAACTCCTATCTTAGCTGGGAGTGAACAGGAATGGCACGTTGTGACAGATGGGCACCATTTTCTGTACTTTAATCTAGCGTTGTAGCGACCTTAACGAAATATAGTGCAAATTTGAATACACAGGGAAAAAGTGAACAATATTGACTAATTTATTTTGCGAATTTTTATTGTATAAAAAAAAATTTAACGTGGTCATGCGAACCATAGTCATGTGTATTAACCATTGCAATTTATGCCATTACAGCTGTACAACAATTTTTCGAAATTCAAACTATTGTAAGATAAAACAGTCGAAAAAAGGTAACAACTATTACCACCACATAAAATACGTGGCTAAATTTAAAATTCCCAGCACTAAAATTTCAAAATTACATTTTTTGAAATTGTACTTTCAATGATACATATCGGGAAAATGATCAGTCGGGAAAACGACTGAAGATTGATTCAAAGTGCAGGTGTAGGTTCCTCATATACTGTAACCTCATGATTTAAAGAAATTTTTCGATATTGGTACCCTCAGGAAAGAAAGAGGATGGATTAGGCGAAATAAAGACAAAGAGAGAAATTTATACTTGCAACTAAAATTTGCGCCTTCTACTAGAACTAAAAGTCGTAAACTTGGAGTGTATATTAATTTATCTACATGCCAATAAAGCACGATAGGGAAGGATATGTGGAAATTTGTGAGATAAAAAGAGGACGCTTAAGCTATTAAATGCCTTACACATAAAACTATGACGAACAATGAAACTTTTATTTCATTATAATGCTTGGACTTTGCCATTATATACGAAATACAATGCATCCTTTTGAGGTAGTTTTCGACTACTTTTTCGCATATTTCGGACGGTATCTCAACGATAACTTGACGAATGTTGATTTTCAAATGCTCCAATGTTTGGGAATTATCCGCGTAAAGAAGATCTTTGCCATAGCCCCACAAAAAAAGTCTAACGGCGTCAAAATCGCATGATCTTGGTGACTGATTGAAGTCGCTAAAACGTGAAATTACACATTCGGGAAACTTCTCATGTTGAAACCACATATCGTCCAGTTCATAATCTTCAATTGCAGGCCAAAGTAAGTTGGTTATCACACGGCCATAGCGCTCTGGATTGGCGATAACGGTTCCTCCAGCTTCATTTTCGAAAAAATAAAGCCCAATGACACCTCCAGACCATAATGTGCACCAAACAGTCACTGTTTCCCCACGCAATGGCTTTTCCAGAATCACATCTGTATTCTCCAAGCACCACATGTGACAATTTAGCTTGTTGACGTAACCGAGTTAGCTTCGTTACTGAAGAAAATGTTGTTCGAAAAATCTGCATTGAAAGCCTGTTGCTGTCAATCAGTATACTTAAAGAGTTGTGAACGATCAGTCGGCTTTAATTGCTGTGTGAGTTTTACTCTATATGGATGGAGGAGCAAATCCAAATGGAAAATACGCCATAATGAATCGTAGAATAAACCTAATTTCTGAGAACGCCGTGGAATCGACAAATTCTGATTATCTGCCACACTTTCACTAACAGCAATATTTTTGGTAGTGCGTTCATTGCGATGATGCACAGGCTTGACCACATCTGTGTCGCTTCCAATATCTTCAAATTTCTTTATAATCTTGTCCAGTACGTCGATTAGGACGATCACAATCAAAACGAGCTGATTTCTTATATTATATATAAAAAGGGGACGTTTTATCCATGTAAGCCTACTTTTGGAAAAATTAAACTTTTTTGGCATGAGTGTGATCTGAGAATTAAGAGAAGGGATGTCCACCTTTCTAGCAATTATGTACAGACTAAACACTAATTTGGGAATATTGGCTCTTTTCGGTATTTATCTAATACTTAGTTATACTTGTGATATGCGATTAACTAATTAATCAATGAATCCGATTAACCAAAATTCGGATTAATCAGTTCATTGATTAATCATATGTTTGGATTAATCATATTTAGGATTAATTGATTAATCGCTATTTTGATTATTCAAAACTCATGGTTAATTGATTAATCCGACAATAAAACTATCAAAACTTGAATAACTGAAAGCAAAGCAGCTTGCTTGGATACTTCTTTCTTATTGTTACATATACAATTGAATTTAAATTTTTAATAAATTGTTCAAATTTGGTTAATCAAAATTCAAATTATCTGTTTGATTGTAGACCTAAATAATTACAACTTTCGATTAATCGATTAACTGAATAATCAAAATATGAATTAATCACCAAGTTTGATTAACCGATTAATCGCACATACCTGCTTTACACCATTTGTTCTCTAAGCAAAAACAATGTAAAATGGCAAACGATAGATTGAGGGACAAGCGGCTGCATTTTATATACGTTGGTAAAAGACCGACAAAAGTATGGTCCAGGTTTATTACAATTCTGTTCTAAAGTTATAAAAAATGAATTATTTACTGGCGATACAAGCATGAAAGTATGAGATGGCGGGCAGTTTTGACACGATCCCTTAAGTCGGAACATCGTCAACGATATTATGGACCGTAAATAGCATAGATGAAAAAATTTATCTAGTAGGAAAAGTCTTGCTAAATAAGGATTCAACCTGTCTTTGGAAATATGAAATATTGTCGATATTTTCTTAGATTTTTTATCAATATTTTCTTTTTTTTTTGGTAATTAAAACTAACACACTGTACAGGTTGATTGATATAGAGAGGAACCATGCTAGTTCATACAGTGGTTAATAGATCTGTTGTAATTGTGGGCGTGGGCGAACTTGATCGTTATTTTATGCATGACAAAAGGACACTTTAGGTGCGACCAATTTTCTTACGACGATTTGGTATATCGCCTACGACATTCTGAATCGGAATATATGATAGGGTTACATATAAATTGGTCCGGCAAAACTTTTGGTGTCAATCAAGCTTTGCGATTGTTAATGGTTTTAGGTAATTCAGGCACACGAGATTGACTTTTGCAAAAAGTTCCCTTTGTGCTCTAGTTTGACTACGTGGCCGGCCGTGGCGCGACTGTCGTTCGCATGATCGCAGGTTCAACCCCGCACACAGCCACCTACCCTTATTTATTTGAGCGGCGGTCACCTCGATGGATCTGACGAACACTTGGAGTAGTCGTGTAATCGACAACTCTTGTAAATGCTTCTCAAACTGTTTGAAATCGTTTTTTAGCTGTAGGTTCTGCAGGGAATTTGTTTTGTTGTTAGTTTGACTGCAGATACATGACCTTTAAAATATCATCTTATGGGGGATTGATTCGGTTTCCAGAAATGTAGGTTGAATGTTTCAAGTGCAAGGGGCAAAAAAGTATGCTAACAAATGGATTTTTTTTTTGTAAACAAAATGAAGAAATTTTAAATTCCGAAAACGTTCTAGAATATGATTGCTAAAAATACAAACAAAATAATAAATAATAATAATACTGCAGGTTTATTAGCAACATAATTTGAGGAAAGTCGAACAGGTTGCATTCCAAGCACAGCATATTAGAGGGCAAATTTTGGATCCTTTGGATTAGATTGCTTAGCGCGAGTGTCAACTTTCCTTTTTCGCTGTTAAATCCTGGCTATATTATTCAGTTTTTTTTTCTTGGACTATCGAAAGGCCGCTCACAGTAGTACTAAATTATACAAAAAAAAATTTTAACGGTTGTCATGACTCTCAACCCTAATCAAGAACCATTCAGTGGATAAACGTGTGTACGTTTATGATTTGTGTAGTTGTCCTAGTGGCAGCTGGGCTAGGTGAGGGCAACGTGTAGGCATTATATTGGCATCGGACTGGAGGAGAGCTCTGTTGCAGGTTGTTGCTGGTCAGATGTTTGTTGTAGCGGTTCAAACATTTAACATTGCATGTCCAAAGACATGACCGATATGATTTAATGTGGTGCACAGTGGTACGAAGTTAATAACTTTAGAGTATTTCGCATAAGTTATAATTTTATTATTAATTGATAGTCGATGCTAGTCGACAAATTTAATCAATTACATTTGAACGGTTAATTGAAACGCCTCTTTAAAGTGAGCGTAACTTTTCAAAAAAAAAAAAAAATAATAATAATAATAAATAAATAAATAATAAATAAATAAATAAAAAGTACAATTCACCATTTTTCCCACAATTTTTCACAGAAATACATTATTTGCTATTTATCAGCATATTTCAATAAACAATTTGAGATGAAATGCAAATAAGGATCACATAAGGATCACAAAATCACATTTATTTAAAATGCTTTCGCTCTTTTCTTATACCATAAATATGTTATAGTAGAAACAATTCCTGATATGCCAGGAAGAAATGACCACAGTTTCATCACAGTCAAATGAATAGGATAAGGCTTTAAAGGGAATACGTTGATAAACAGTAAAATCGGTTTCCTGGGTACGAATCCATAAACAAAATAGAAATAGAAGTTAATTGATGAGGCAAAAATATAATACTCAGGAGAAATCCCCTAAGTTGTTTCCTGACCATTTAAGTCGATTAAGCGGTATCCGCCTGTCTTATTGCCTGGCTACCAGATACGATAACTATCGTAGATCTTTACAAAATGCTTTAAAACTCGCACGGTCTAATATTTTGACAAGTTGTAGCCGGTGATTATAAATGGGCTTTATCGGTCCGCTCCTTCTGTTACCTCCCATTAAATTTAACCGATTTTCCAAGATTCGATTTTTTCTCTAACTCCTAATTCGTAGACTGTTGCATTGTTTTATAACGCTCAGTAAAATGTGAAAATAACCAACGCCATGGCATTGTAACTGGTAACATACATAGTGAAATCATGCCATAGTTGGTAAAATGAGAAAACATAACTACCGATTAACCACGCCCGTTCTTGTATCTCCTATACAAATGATTCATCCATTCTTTGGTTCATATTTTTTATCCAATTATAATAAATTCAGGGGTTCCTAAGGCAGGGTCTCAGAATGAAAATAGATCACATTTTCATACACCTTCTGATAATTCCTATACAAATTGAACTATTTCCCCAAATTCAATTTTTTCCCTGAAATTCCTAATTCATAACTTGCAGCAACTTCGGTTTTTGTTCATCGTATTGTATTATATATTTGATCGACCATGACGCGATGTTTATTAGTCGGGTTCAATTCCACAGACAGCCACCTATCATTATTTGAGCGGGGATCATTTCGATGTATCTGACGAACACTTCGAGTAGTTGGATAATCCACAATTCTAGTAAATGCTCCTCAAAATGGGACAATCGGAATCGTTGTTAAGCTATAGGTCCCATTAATTGAGTAAAAACAGAAGCGTGTAAACTATCTTCCACGCATGGGGTGCAATAGAATTTGTTATTGTTTTACAGGGTGGTGCAATAGAACGTGCATATTTAAAAAATTGATTAAAAAATAAATACAAAATGTATGGTTAAAATAAATCTTAGGCATTGTAGAGTAATAAATGGAGTTTATTTTTTAAAAATAACATCATCTAAATGGTGACTCTCTCTACGACGGCACTCCTCTAACCGCAAACGAAAATTGTTGAAAACTTTCTTCAGTAATACTGGTGTAATGGCTGCCACTTCACCACGGATATTCTCCTTGAGCTGAACGATGTTTCTTGGATTATTACTGTAGACTTTGTGTTTGAGGAATCCCCACAAAAAAAAGTCAAGAGACGTCAAGTCTGGACTACGTGGGGGCCATGGGATATCACCTCTTTTCGAAATCAGTCTGCCATGGAACATCTGCTTTCCCGCCGCCATGGAGTCATTTGATGTGTGACAGGTAGCTCCATCTTGTTGGAACCAAATTGTGGAATTCGCTATTCTTGAACTTTCAATTTCTGGAGCCAAAAATCCGTCCAACATCTCAACATAGCGTTCCGTATTAACCGTGACGTTTTGGCCCCGCGCATTTTTGAAGAAAAAAGGACCAATTATTCCTCTGCCAGAGATTGCTGCCTATACTGTCACTTTAGGACTATGCAATGGTTTCTGGTGTTTGATTTTGGGATTTTCACTGTTCCAGTAACGACAATTTTGACGATTAACGAACCCATTCATAAAGAAATGAGCCTCGTCAGAGAAAAGGATATTGTCAAAATTGGAAAATCGATTAAGTATTTCATTAGCAAATGCGAGCCTTGCTATGAAGTCAGACTCTTTCATTTCTTGTGTTAATTGCAGCTTTTATGGATGCAGTTTAAGATCCAATGTTAAAATTCGTTGCAAACTTCGTCGCGATAATTGTAAGACAGACGATCTCTTGCGAGTCGATATTTGTGGATTTCCTCGTACTGACTCCATAACTCTCTCAACATTGTCTTCGGTCCGGTCTCTTCAAAACGCTTTACCCATATTTAAATTAAATTAGCACTCGGAGCTTCACTATTTCGCCGTAGTCCATATTCAGCACAATATAGTCGCCTAGTAGCAATATATGAACGAGAGTTCTCGTAAAATGCGCGCACGCAAAATGCGAGACGCTTTCCGTCGAAGTGATTCTTAGCGACTAAAACTCCATGAGCCCGCCAACCCAACGATGTAGGCGCTCCCCCGACCGCGCCTTTTCTACCCCGCAAAAAAAGATGATGCAATATGCACGTTCTATTGCGCCACCCTGTATAATACTTGGTTATCGCTCAAGTAGCCATGTACATTCTTGTACCTCCCATACGAATGACACATTTATTGTTGCTTTTGTTAGTTCCTTTAGATTGTAATATTTGGCAAAACGTGAAAAAATAGGCCACTTTTGTCAATTTTGGTTTTTGTTACTTAAAAACTGCAGTATATCGTAGAAACATTTCACCGGTAGCTGGATAATAGCATCGAGTCTGTCCGGAGAGGTTTGACACAGTGCACGAATGTTTGTGCGAAGAGAAAGGTGTCGACCGTGTTATATTTTTTAGTTGATATGGTTCCAGTAATTACCATACGAAAAAAATCTTTTCCTCACATTGCCGTGGGGAGATGAAGCTGGGAGTCTTTTCTTGTAAAAAAAAAAAAAAAAACTTTGGGTTTTACGGGCTTTGTGGGATGCTGAAACGTCCAATGGTTTCATCCGGAGTGTTTGCGTGCCCTAAATAACAAAGCACCGTTTAGAATCTCTTTATGTTATATTTGTGGATTTATCTTTACTTTCTGTTCAATGAAAACAAGTGGTGAGCGACCCGTGGGACATACCGCGGCCTAAACAATCACCGATGTAGCCGTTACATAAAACCTCAATTGTCTCTTGAATTGCATTCTAACTATGCTCGTATAGATCGTTTGCATAGTACCGAACCACAACATTTTTTTCATTAGAAACGGCCAAATGTTGAAGCTCGCCACCAATGTTCCAGTTTTAACATCTTTGCTCTAGATAGGCGAACTGCCTATTGTGCAGGTATTAAATCTTCCACTTTTTGTATTTTGTAGGGCTTCAATCATAACGTTATCCATTTAGTGGTTTCAAGACCGCCGGTCTGTCAAGGCTGTTAGCTGCTAAATACTTGCCATATGAAGTGTTATTTATTTAGTGAAAGGTTTGCCATTTACGAATATGGATCGTTTAACAACCAAAGAACGCGTTAAATAGTTAAAATTTACTACAAAAGCGGTGATTCAAACGTGAGCACTTTTGGTGCATTTCGGGATGATTATAGTCGTCATAATCGACCTACTGTGCAAGGAATTGGCAAGATTATAAAGAAGCGTTACATATGTGGTCAGGCCTGCGCATCAACGCAATATACGACTGTCGAAAATATTGCTTCTGTTACTGAAAGTGTGGCGGACAATCCGAATTTCAATTCAGAGCGCTTAATGATAACCGACTTTTTTGGCCTGCAATTGAAGGTTATGAACTAGACGAGCCAAACCAGTATGAGAAGTTTTCGGAAAGCGTAATTTCACGTTTTGGCGACGTCAATTGGTCACCAAGATAATGATTTGATGTCGCTAGATTTTTTTCTTAGAGAAAGCCCCTGTTTATGCGGATAATGCCCAAACTTTGCAGCGTTTTCCAATTTAAAAAAAAAAATCAAAAAAGTGGTTGAAAAGAGGCTCAAAAGGATCTACTGCTGCAACCAATTGACATTGTATTTCGTACATAATGGCAAGGTCTAAGTATCATAACGAAATAAAAGTTTCATCGAAATCATAGCTTTATGCGCGTTTTGTTTAATTTTACTTTTGAAAGCGAAAAATGGATAACTCGATAGTGTATTTTTTATAAACACATTGGCAATTTTGGCCAATTTAACTGCGTTTTGACGTGGACTACTTTGAATTCTGATCTTCAACATTAGAACATTTGTTTTCGATGTTGCAGTTACCAAAATCATTGTAAGGTGTAAAGGTTCGATATACAAACATTTCGGGCAAATGTAAATTCTGAAGCTGAAGCAATAATTCACTAGCAATTTACTGGGACTCTTCTCGCATCGATTCAAAAGCACCTTGGTTGAAGGTATAATGTATGTAAGTTCACTTTACTGAAGTTTCTGTCAATGTCATGTGTGATTGTATGATAAGACACAAAGCTCGTACTAAGTTTAATTGAAATTGGTAGGAATGAGGTTAGAATTTTATTTTTTTGCTTAATTTAACCTAGGCTACTTCGTTTAGGATCTTTCGTATGACGATATGATAGAAATTTATTTTCACTTCTTCTCCCAAATCTGTCCATTGTGCAGAGTGCAGCAGTATTGTGTTGTGGTTCGAATTCTTCGTAGTTCTTGTGATATGATACGACATGATTATTATTATGGTTTGTTTTCGTTTTTACGCTCTCAATATGGGAATTTGTATGTGTATGTGCGTGTGCCTGTAGTGCGTGTGCATGTTTGTTTTGTTTACATTTCATTGTAGTGCTCACTCGTTGTTGCCTTCAGTTGCCATTGTTGCCACTGTTAAGTATTCGTGCATTTAAATGAAGGACAGACAGGCGGATACTTTGGCGCAGGTTGGTCAACTACACACAATAAATACACAGCAGACTGCGAAGAATCGTTGAATGAATCGATTGTAGTATTTTTTGCAAAATATTTCTGTTTTTTTCACTTTCGAATGAAATGCAAAATAATACGCACACAAAAAGAATCAACAAACGACGCGAGAAGACCAAGCACGGATAAGGAAGAATAAGAGGTTGGGAAGAGGCGACTGTGTGCTGCGGAGGTCAATTATTCAATCAACCGAAATTCATCAAATGATTGAGGCAGGTTTTATTACGCAGGAGGAACAGAAGACCGAAGGACAGGCATCTATACAGACAGGAATGTGGTAATGGATTTCTACTGATGGCGCTGGATTCTAGGGATTTGCAGTTAGCATTGAACAGGATAAATAGCTACTAGGTGGGTAGGTCAAAGAAATAATAGTACATGGAAAATGGAAGTACTATTTGTTAACTTAAGTATGTCAATGTTGAATTATAGAAATGGCCCGGTAAATATCCGAATAATAATAATTTTTGAAATACAGCCCTATACTGTTTTGCTAGCAACATTAGATTAAATTTTGAATTAAGCAGTTATGGTGACATCATGTTACTATAATTTCTCCAACAGATGGCTTAAGTAATCTGTATCTTGCGTTATATAAGGACGATCGGGTTTTGCTAGATGGCGTTAGAAAGATAAAAGTTTGTATCAAGAAACCACTGGGACAGTTTTGTGGTTGCTTGACTCAGTATTGTTTGAGCGGGCATCAAAGATGGACATCATTTGAAGAGAAAGATATATTTTGTAGTGTCTCTTCGATAAAGGCGTAAAAGAAACCAGGCGTCTGAAAATATGAATAGTATTTATAGTCCTGATACTGAAACAGGAAATAGGGAGCAATTTTAATTTCGTCAGTTCCGTTCTGGTAATTTTGATATCAAAGATGCACCACCCTCTGGAAGGCCAATTGTCAAAAATGTTGATAGAATAGTGAAAATCATCAAGCTAAACATTGCAAAAAAAAAAATTGAACCACTTAAAAAAGACTGAATACCAAAAGAAGTTTGATGTATGCCTTTTTTCAAGTTTGGAAACAGAAACATCGCCAAACCCTCTATTATATCATTTTTATGACGCTATTTTTGTCCTATTGATGTATAGCACTTCTGAAACACGCTTATCATTTCAGCTATTCCAATACTATTTTGTGGATTTTCTTAAACATGTCCGGCGAGGACACACCTCAATTGGTCGACCACTACGGTGTTCGTCTTGGCAGCTCGTACGGTCTCGTGTAAACTCTGCTACCCAATATTTTACGGTCATGAATAAAGGAGCAGACTTCCCCAGAGTAGAATTTAGTAGAATTAACTAGCATCATCTATACGTTAGGTCGGCTAGTTTGGGGACCGCCCCCTTAACGCAAAAAAACTTCATGGCCGAATTTCATTTTCTGCGAATCGCTGCTAAATAACTACAAAAAAAAAGTGGGTCGTTTGCGAAGACGGTAGTGGGCAAAACGCTATGAACCAAAGCCAAACCTGAATAAATGGCAGGAAATTATCTACTATTGGCTGCTCTCCTACGTCCAAACTCTTAATTTGGAACTGTACTACCAATAATTATACCGTCTGAATAGGAGAGAAATTGCAACCATCAAACCATACATACCGATAATGACTCTCTACAAACTTTGTGAGTTTTGTTGGAAAGTTCTTATGCGTCCAATTTATATTCCGAACCTGGCACCTAGTGATCATTGCCTGTTCTTGTTTAGGGCGATTGATTTTCCGACGAAAAATTCGCCTCAAGAGAAGATTGTGAAAATCGACTATCACAGAGGCATAATGGAATTACCTTTCAAATGGTCAAAAGTTATTGACTAAAATGGTACATATATAGCTAACTCGGATCATTCTAGCTATGCTAAATAAAGTTTTCAATATTACGTAAAAATAAGGGACTTCTTTTTAATATATCTTTTATAATGCATAATAAAGGGGCTTCTCTAGTGCGCCCATTTATCAGAAGAAAGGCATGTATTACTATAGACCGCAAGTAGGCGAAATTGATTTACTATGGAAAAGCTTGCCCATACAAGGACTGAAACCAGTTTTGAACTAAGTGATATTTTTCACTGGTATGCTTCACCCTAATCAACAGATATACGAAAGAGCCATGCCTTTTAAGGGGCCACCATAACTATGGGCGTACTTATTGAAAAGATATTAAAAAATACGAATACGAAAAGAAATGGGCCAAAATACGTATATTTTGTATGAGAAGAAGGTCCACTTATCAGGCGTTGAGACGATACGTCACCCACGATGGTATAGCTCGCAGGGGTCCAAATTGGGCAAAAAATAGGAAGTAAGAAAGAAACTGTGAAAATTATGCAACGACTAAGTCCAACTTTTGAAAGGTTAGCCTTTTCTGACCCACGGATAGATGAGGAGTAGAAATGAACCACTCCAATTTTGCATACATTTACAAAGACCACCCTAATTGTTGGTCTGGTTATTAAATAATGTCAAAGTAATCGTTTTTCTAATAGAAAAATAAGATAAGTCAATTTATTACATATGGGAAGAGGTCATTTTGTGGTGGTCGTAATTTTGGAAGTTAATTTTTTTTTACAAATGTAACGTTGCAAATAACTCGAAAATCGTTTTTTTCGATTACCGATTATGGAACAGATGAAATTTTTCCATACAAACCGATGGATTTATCACTGTCTTTAATGTTTACCCATAACCACTCTGAGTACTGATTCATACCTCCTTCCCTTTTAACACCACACAATCGCTAAAGGGAACATTATTGTCCCCATCAACGCCTTCATCATCATCATCGCCATTACCACTACTCTCATTATCATTGCTTGCATTTAACGTTTTATTTACGTTCTGAACGTTTTGGGTGGAGAGAGTTTGTTGTTGATGGCGTTGTTGTTTTCGCTTTTTCTTCCATTACTGTTGTTGGTCTTGCTGCTTCTGCTGCTGTTGTCGTTGTTATTAACTACTCAATCTGTCATCGCTCTCCGCTTATTTGTTTTTGTCATTTACTTTTGTTTTGCTACAAATGGTTTCGTGCCCACATTCAATTTTTTTCCCCAGTTCTATACGAGTATTAACCCCTGCTTGGCCAATGGAACGAATACATCAATGTGTTACTACACATTTCTGGGCGCCTGTTCACTGATGATGTTAATTGTCAACAACATTTGGAAATTTCGTTTGCAGTGGGAACAGCAGCTACTTGCAAGCAGCATTGTTATCATCACCGATATCACCGTTAAAGTTATCATCATCATCATCATTGCCGACGCCACCATTATCATTGATATTGTTATCGTCACATTGTCATTAGCATTTAAAGTTCGAGAGATATTCGAATGATATTGTTATGGTTTTTGCAGAGTGGTCGTACATATGCGATGGTCGCCTGTTAAACGGAGCTGGATTTGAGGGTGCCGGATTGAGGTAATATTTCGGTGAGGAATCAGTTTAGCTGAAAAACAAAACATACAAAACGAAAAACAGGGAATCTAGACTACTAAAATTAAGAAACTGCAGTTCCGTAATGTTAGATTTTCCAACTTATAATCATAAAAATCCTGCATAACCCACATAATTAACAAATAATTTGAACATTTTAATGTCTGCTATCTGGTCTGAAACATTTGAACGTGCATCGGATGTTCAGAAATGCTTAATCAATCACACTCGCACTTATGAAGAAAAACTGATTAACACATAATTTGCTATTTTCAGATATTGCGTGTTTTGCAAGAAATCGCTATTATGAGAATTTGTTGCAATTATTAGAATAAAACGGAATTTCAAAATCAAGATAGTGCATTTTAACGACGTAAATCATATTACTAAAGACGCAAACATTGATATTCAAATATTTACATATTTTTTCAAGAATTGCTGTTTTAGAAGTTTGTTGTAACTTGTAAACTCTACAGAATTTTGATATTTTGATTGTTGATCGAAATAGCGAATAATCATTAGATTTTCTTTCCTAACTCCATTTAAGTTGTCTTTTCTTGTATGCACAGATATTTTAAATTTTTTTTTACATTGCGGCCACTGATTGTAACTACATTAAGAAATTCGTATAAACTGTATTTCCCTTAGTCATTTGTAAACCTGTTGTTTGCTATAACTCTATAAGAAAAAATCAGTGCATTGTGGTCAGCAACCTTGGAAGCCGAAGGATTGTGGAGATTTTTGAAATCAACTTGTTGGGAAATTTTCGCTGTAATTCTGTCATCACAGGCCCGGTAATGTAAAAAGTTCCACCATATTGTTGCAACTAAACAGAGTTGAAATGAATTCCCTTTTGGCATAATTCAGGGCAGACATTTTTTTCTGCATCTTTGGGCAACATAATACCTCACACTCTCATTCGGCAGAAAACCCCCTTCAACATCTTCCGGTAATATAGGGTTGTTAATTTTTCGTTTTCAAGTAAAATTAAATAAAATAAACATAAAGCTAAGATTTCGATGAAACTTTCATGTCATTATAATGCTTGGACCTTGCCGTTATGTACAAAATATAATTGATCCCTTGGATCCCTTTGAGGTAGTTTTCGAAAAAATATGGACCAATGACATCTCTAGATCATAATGTACGTCAAACAGTCACTTTTCCCGATAAAATCGCTTTTCCACAATCATTTCTAGGTTCCCCGAGCCCCATATGCGACAATTTTACTTATTGATCTATCTATTGAAATGAGTTTCATCGCTGAGGAAAATTTTGTTCGGTTGAAAGCTCACATTTGAATCATCACTTTTGTAGTAAGTTTTAACTATTTTTACGGTTGTTAACGATACATATTCGTAAATGTGAAACCTTTCACTACACTTCAGATGACAGGTATTAACAATTGACAGCCTTGCAAGACCGGCGCGCCACATAGTTCGTCTTCGACAAATCTGTTGAACGCGGACTCAAAAACTCTAATTTCTTATCTGAGTCCACAGCCATGCAAAAACGTATTGAATTGGTACTGGCTGTTATACATAATCCGTGATGTAGGTCTCTTAAAGCTCTACATCTTCCATATGGATAACAATTTCCCAAACGAACCGATCATATTAAAGGTTATCAAATTTATCGAAATTTTGACATTTTTTTTCTTTAGTAGTATGAAGCAAAAATATTACATGTCATATTTGTAGCTAGGCGAAGTTATAGTTGCGGATGAAATAGATTTTTGAGGTTTTTTTCCTCAAGGCAAATATTGCAAATACCTAACAATTGGTTTTGAATTTCTTTTAAGAATATTTACAAAAAAGGAGCAAATTTGTTCAAAAATTCCATATCTCAAAATGTATCGAACCAACTTTTTCACATTTTCTGTTTATAAAAAACATAAAAAATTTAAGGTGTAATCAAAAGTGCACAGAGCTGTTGGCGAGTCATCATCAATGTGTGGGCCATGCGTTGTCACAATTTCTCTTCTACAGACCAAAGCTGGTCGTTTTTGTTTGATTGCTTCCTTTAGAGGTTGCGATTATTGACACTATAGATCTGAATAAGGAGCTTGACCGAAGGGTAGCAGCTCATACTAGATAATTTCCTGTCAATCCCACTAAACACGCAGTAAAAGCTCCTGATTGTCAATCCTGGCTTGGCCACCGTTTACGACTTGCTTGCGGTTCGACCGTTTTCGATTGTTTTCGCTTGACGCTGTCATATGTGATTCAATTGTTATCCGCTTCAGAAATGGGCCAATTTTGTTCCGGTTTAGCAGCGCCTTGAGGATGAAAACTCGGTTCATGGTGTTTTTTCCATTAACTCAGGTGGCACCCACACATCGTGCTTGTTTTTGTATCCAGGTTTGTTGAAGTGATCGCCACTGGTTCTTTGTGCCATCTTCAGCTTCTTAGCAATCGAAAAAATGCTTACATGGCAGTCGAACCCGAGGACATTCATTACTCTATCAACGTTTTCGATAATTAGCATTCTAGAGCGCAGTGCATGTTTGACACAAATCAAAATTGCGCCTGATTGGTTGTTATAGTATCAGAACTATAAATACTATGCACTTTTTCAGATCGTTATCAAAGTTAAAGAAAGTTTTAAGTTAAAGTTTTTTATAATCGAGAATTTGGAGGAGCATGTATTTTATATACATATGAATATAAAGGAACCTTTCAAAATTCATGTTAACACTTTGCTGCAAGTCTTAGATTTTATAGAATCCTGAGCTATTAATACAAACCCCGCTTCGTGTAGAATAAAATTTGAGACATTTTGAATTTTTGATTTACTATGCTCTCTATGCATTTTATAAATTATAAACTGTTCTTAAGTTACCATCTCTACATAGACAGCTGACGGATATTGAGTGGTTCCCTATAAATTGTAAGCAGTTTGGTGCAAACATCAGAGACCGAGCAGTAACATGAAATAGTATGAATTACACGAACCACTAAATTATACTTTGAGAATGAAAATTTAAATATTTTTTGTTTTTTGTATAAAAATCTGTAATCATTTCTGTGTAAAAAATTTCAGCCTGTAAATTTCATTTCTTAGAATTACCAAAAGGAATTAGCAGAAAAGGCATCTTGTCTTTTGAATAGGATTTAAGTATAATAAATTTGCTTATTTCTGTGTTACTTTTTATAGAAAAGATTTGACAAATTTTGCATTATTTCGGGCGATTTTATACTTTTGCAATACATAATGAGGCACAGTCTTCCATTAAATTTTGGACATTTTTGCACCGAAAAAAATGGGAGAGTGGAAAATGACTGTGGCGATTAAGCTTATCTGTCTGAGTATCTTCAGCAGGAAAAATTAAATTTTGATATTAAACAATTATGGCCCATATAATTAAAATTTATAAAGATCGGCAAATAGCCTTTTAATATTAAGTTGTATTTAATATAAATAACAAAACAACTTTTAGGGTCTTTTAATTCTCATACCATTACTAATTGCTAATAGAGATTTTGAAAATTTGCAACAAATAATGCATTTATTATAATTAATATATATAAAACGAATGTTTAGAATTCCTTTGGAGAATTGCCTAAACTTTCAGGAAATTTTTCGAACATACAATTTATCTATCTAAAATATATGACACCCAATGTTGCCTTAGCACTTAAGCGAAATTACATCATAATTTAAGGTAATATTACTTTGACTTTTTTTGTGTGTAGTGTAGAAATCAGATTTTTAGGGAGCAACAAAATTTTGCTAGAGTATCTGAAATAGTACATAAAATAAAACCATGTTGTGGCTTAATTTCCAAATTCTAATAACACATTATGTTTCACAATTCATGCAAATCTTTAAGTATTAAGAATATCGGAATCACTTAAGATTAATAATATTTTCGAACGGATTTATAATTAGGATTAGAGGAATGTTACTTTCGGTTTACACTTTTTATCGGAAGATACCATAACATTACATCATCATCTACATTTTTACGTGTGTAACAAACTAGAAAGATGTTTTAATATCGGCGGGCCTCATTAGATTCGAAATTAAATATATGTGGTCAATATCGACCAAAAAGCTTAGTGTGATTGCATTTGAATATGTTTATACGTATACATTTCTATTTATATATAACTCATACGTTACTTTTTCTATAACAACAATAGTACGTATGCGTATACGTTATTTTATACCTTAAATTAAACAGCAACTTCTTCATATACAGTAACTAAAAATCTCTTTTCTCAGTTCACAAATTAAACATTAATCAAATTCAAATTCAATGTTAAGTACATAAATTATTGTACAACTTTGATCTTAAGTTATACGTTAGTTCCTCAAATGCTGGTGGCTCAGATTTCTAATTCTCATTAATAGGGGCCCTTTCGTCGCTTTCCCCTGACTGATTAGCTGCCACTCCAACACAAACACATTTCTCTGTAATTGACAACAGATAGCAGAAGAAATTGAAACGAAACCCCTCACATGAATTTGTTTATATTTGAGTTTTTGCCCATTGATTGTTGCCGCACAAAGCTCAACCCATCAAACCCTTCCTTCGTCCACAACGCGACCACATTGCCAGGTATGGCCTCCACGGCACAAAAATACACACACCGGCACGCAAACTCTCACATGTACACTACATTAATGCGGCATGAAACTCTTCCTCTTTTCTTTGTTGCAGCCACTCGCAATAATAAACAACAACAGCAACGACGAATCCAACCTTCGTAAGTATTTTTGTATTGTTGATTCTACTTTTCGCTATTTCCTTTTGTTTTCATTTTATCAAAACAACAAAAATACCTCATTACAAATGCAACAACAAACGCAATGGTATGACAGTCACCACACATTACTATTCCTCGCACACAAATGTAGAGAGGCACATGGACACGCACTTCTACTCATTTGCATTCTATGTTGAGCAATACACGGCACAGTGACGTGGTGACGTTAACAATGGGGCAAAAGAACGATCTTTTCGTTAGCAATTAACCAAATGTTGTAAGCAGTGTTACCGTTGTAAATTGCAATGACAAATTCTGAAATTTATAGAAATAAGCAAAAATTCAAAATTTCAAATGTCTCAGAATTGGAATATACACCAGCCTCAATAAAAAATTACAAGTTTGCTTGCAATTTGTTAATATCAAATTCAGATATTAATAACATTTTCAGAAATTCTTAGTCCAGGGGATAAATATAAAAAAATGTCATTCTAAACTCTGAACCGTAGGATGTCAGCATATCCGTTCGTCTGTCTGTGAGACTGTCGGAAGCACAATAGAGGCCGGAATGCTAATGTATAATAAAAAAAATTTACCATAGTTGCAGAAGATTAATTTCTAAATTGAGCAAAATCAGTCAAGGTAGGAAAAAGTTTGTCCACATAAAGACTGAATCCACGTCTAGAAAAATTGATATTTTTCAGCTTTTAACCATTTATTCATTAATTAAAAATAATGTAAACATGCGAAGTCACAAATTCTTCTAAGGAAAAACTCACTGAAATACGATTTTTTTACTGGAGACATGACCTAATTCGATACTCCGTGTATTGGAAGATGATGCTTTTGAGAGGTCTACTTGTTGGACGATGAGTAATTAGGTAAATCATGCTGACTATGGGACGCATACCGGGGTGCGATACCATGGCGTGCAGGTGGCACATGCGCCCAAAGTACGCCCAGTGTTGTCCGTAAATGAAATGACTTAAAACGGTAAAAATATGAGAACAAATCTGAAAAAAACACATTTTTCAAAAATATGATTTAGACTTTGTATGAGGATGTTTTTTTTTCTACTGTGCGCACATATCCCACTTGTGGCAATTGCGACTCACATCCTGGACGATGCATGTCTCCACGTTCTCTTAGTAAAAGTTTGTATTGTTTTAGTGTTTTTTAATAACACTGTTCAAACTTAAGGCGGTCCATTGACACATTACGAGTTGAAACGGTTCCTTCTAGTATCTACACAATTCCACAGGAGATTGCTTTTAATTAACGTAGCATTTTTTACAAAAAAAAAAAAAAATCAAGTTTTCTACTGGGCCTAGTTTGTCTACTTTCGAATATAACCTGCCTATGAGCATGAAATCTGTCCCCTTAGCTCAAATGAAGCGACATCTATCGATAAAAACGAGGATGAAGATTATTTATGGGGAGCTTCGGATATATATTTTCATTTATTGCAATGATGGCCCTGTCTCAACAATTTTGATATTTTTAAAATTGAGGACATTTCGGTTTTTATACTACACTCCAGTTTCCATTTGAAACTGAGAAACATCAATTTTTTTTGCATTTATATAAAAATAATACGCTGGGAAGAGCTTCCTATTCTTTTTGTCGATTATAATCGAAAAGCATTTTAGCTCTTACAAAAACCTGATTCTTTTCTATGCTGTAGCAACTTCTAGTCACTCTCGCGCCATTGTGCAGCTTATGGTGATGTTTTTGTCTCGTTGTCAATGCTTGAATGAAAAATAAAACTAAACCCCTACACCCTACTGCATCACACACGATTTACTACCCGGTAGCAAACCACTTACCTGCCCTACTCTCCCCTTAACTGCTTACATACACCTGCTTGTTTGTTTGTTTCGCTCTTATGTTCTCCACACAAAATGAAATCTGGTGGAATGCAATCCCCAAAAACGATTTTTATAATTTTGTTCCTCCTGCACACGAATTGATACGAACGAATACTCTTTGTGTGGTTCTCTTTTGTTATTAAATTTACTCTTTCATATTTGTTTTTATTTTGCATTTCATTGATGCAAAATGGCAAAACAAAAAAACTACGTTACTTATTTACAACGAACACAAAAAAAATCGACGAAATTTTCATTCGTAATGATGTTTTCTCGTTGTTTCCTCTTTCTCAATTTTCGTTTGAGGACGAAATTTTATTACAATGAAATGAATTTTTTTCCTGTTTTTCTGTTTAATTCGTTTGCTTTTGGTAAATTGTTTACAACGTCATTATTTTCCTGGTTTGTACACGCTTTATTTTTTTCTGATACGTTGTTGCTATTTAAATTGTAAGCATAATTAAAAAAAAGGGGGAAGGTTCGCCACAATCACACAATTGCTTGTCAGTTAAGTATGTTTCGTAAGGGAAATTCTGTCCAAAAAACACTCAATGGCGGTTATCACTGCCATATACAACGGAAGTCTTGTATTACCTGAAAATATGCAATAGATTCATTCCCAACCTTCTGCCCTAATGCCGTCAGCAATTCAATACAACAGAAAATAAAATATAACAAGCCGAATCGGACTTTGACAATTTTTTTTTTTTTTTTTTGAAAAATTTCAGTTCCGTTTTCTAATATTATGTTCATCCACGTGCAAATTGTTTGCTACTATATAATTATTATGTTATTTCCTGATAATTTTACAGTAAAAAGAGTTTCTTCGCGTTCATTTCCAGTTAAGCTATAATTGATAAATAAATGAGATATCTATTTGATTGCCTTATCTGTTCTCTGCCTGTTTGTTGTCGCTTGTCAGTTTGTAAAACTCTTCCTCTTGCTCATGTCATTCACATCGACTGATAACCTTTCATTATAAATAAAATGTTAGACAAGACAAAAAATTACAGAAACGAGACTTGCTGGCTACTAAACCGCAAAATCGCTCAAATTACAAAATACAAAATTAAGCTATTGTAGACCATGCTTTATATTGTACAGGGTGGCGCAATAGAACGTGCATATTGCATCATCTTTTTTTGCGGGGTAGAACGAACGTTTGCAACGAATTTTAGCATTGGATCTTAAACTGCATGTGGTTCCAACAAGATGGAGCTACCTGTCACACATCAAATGACTCCATGGCGGTGGTGAAGCAGATGTTCCCTGGCAGACAGATTTCGAAAAGAGGTGATATCCCATGGCCCCCACGTAGTCCAGACTTGACGCCTCTTGACTTTTTTTGTGGGGATACCTCAAACACAAAGTCTACAGTAATAATCCAAGAAACATCGTTCAGCTCAAGGAGAATATCCGTGGTGAAATGGCAGCCATTACACCAGTATTACTGAAGAAAGTTTTCAATAATTTTCGTTTGCGGTTAGAGGAGTGCTGTCGTAGAGAGGGTCACCATTTAGATGGTGTTACTTTTAAAAAGTAAACTCCATTTATTACTCTACAATGCCTTAGATTTATTTTAACCATACCTTTTGTATTTATTTTTTAATTTATTTTTTAAATATACACGTTCTTTTGCGCCACCCTGTATTTGTTAAATTTATTCTACTATCGGTTTTAATACAAAAGACATTTTTTCGTCAACTTGTAGCGTAATGAAAGTGGTTTTCGTTGCAAATCTTAGAAGAATTTGTTAAGCACTTGGTACAGGTTGTCCGAGAAGCAATAATTCGCATAAAAAACGCTCGTATTCTTATGTGAAAAAGACATACTAAAAAGTATTAGAACGCTCTTCAAGAACGCGTAATAAATCCGTCTATAAGGCGTAAAAGTAATAACAGAAGGTGGTGCAAAAATAATCACTTTCATAAGGCTACAGCGTTTTTTGTAAATGAGATTAGTTTAGTTGCATCAAAGCTAACACATTTTCCATTACTTTAGAACATTTTCAACTATTTTTTTCCTATTTATATTATTTCTGCTTCAATGCCCTCTTTTGGAACTGAAAAATATCTGGCTTGTGAAAAGTCGGCAAAAATGTTTGAATTTCCGGAAATTCCCAGAAACATCAAATATGATATATACTGGAATTTTTAATAGCATATGAATTCTATAGCATTTAACTATGCTGTAAAATCAAGAACTTAAATGACCAATGTTTTCCATACATTTTGGAAACATTTAAAATGTTGCAACGAGATCAATTTATATTAATTTAATTTAATATGAATCTAGCTGCTGAAGGTTGCTACGAAAGCAAACTACGCCGAAGAAACCCCATTTCAAATCTGTAAGGTTTCAATAAAATGGTGCAATTTGTCACGTAGCCAGAGCTTTTGAAACAGAATTACGATGGAAATTCAACAATAAGCTAACTTCAAGAAACATCACATTTCATTATTCTTCATGGTCAGTTGACCTTAATGCACCAAATGTTTTCTTGTGGTTTTACCGTCAACAGAAAATTTACAAAACAAAAGCCGTAAATTAAAATAATTTAAAGCAATACATTCAAACGATAATTAAGGAAATCATGCCGCGCATGCGCCATCGAGAGTTGAGGTCACTTAAATTGAATTACTTTTAAAAGATAGCAAAAAAAATTAAAAAACAAATTATTAGTTATCAACTGAATAAAGAAGAAGTAATTTATATGAATAAAAAGTAAAATGTTATTTGAATTTCAAATAGTAGCAACATTTATCAGCCACCCTGTCCACTTGCATAAGAAAACCGGTTATAGTGCATACACACGTATTTTTGATACAACCAACTATCATTCCGTGAAAGCCGATCACCTCGATGAGTCTGACGAGCACCTCGAGAAGTCGGGTAACCGACAAGTTTACTAAAAGCTTCCCAAACTAAAGTTTGGATTTGTCGTAGATTCCGTTAAGCGAACTTAAAAAAGGTATCGATATTGCAAGTATAGGTGTTGTTTCACAAAAATTTAAATATGTATTAAGCTGTTAAGGAAACAGAAAGTTTCTGACTGTGGTGGTGCTGCGGTTGAACGATTTTAAGTTACAACAAGAATGTCAAAAGAAAGAAACCAGTTCAATTAAGATGTACGATTTGAGCGAAAAGGATGAGATTTCAGTACATCCCTATCCTGGCAATTCAAGTATATACTCGGTGTAATGGCTCTAAACATCCATAATTTTAAGGTATCTGAATAAAATTATAATTTCAGCATCATCATTGGTATTCCGGCATAGGCGCTCATAGTGTTATCAGTTTTACGCTGCTGTAGCAACCAAATGGCTAATGACAGCGCGCTCATTTTGTGTTGTTGTTGCAATTGTCCAGTTTACAAGCTTATGGAAGCATATTGTCTTACACAGTAATTACAAAAAAACAGTTGTCGAAATGTAATTCAAACGCAACAGTGTTATTGCTTTGTATTTGGCTGGAAAATCTCAACCAGCCATTATTATTAAACTACGCCACATGCATGTAAATAAAATGTTTATAAATCGGACCATCACACATTACATTGATGCTGATGGTATCAAAAAACGTCATGGAGTTGTACAACAAAAATCAGCAAGATGGTCAGAATTGGTTCGAAAGTTAAAGGTCAGATGCAAAGTATTGAAGAAACATTTTAATATGTCTGTTTGCAGCATGGAACGCATACTAAAAAATAAACTACAATTGCAAAAATGTAATACCTGCACAAAAGGCAGTTCGCCTAGCAAGAGCAAATGTGTTAAAACACTTTCACATTAACGGCGAGCTTGGAAATTTGGTCTTTTTTGATGACAAAATTTTAACGGTTCGACAACATGTTGACAAATAAACCGTGTACCGTTAGAGCACAAATCAAAGGACAACTTAGGTCAGCGAATTGGTCTGCGAAAGCCAGTGTCTGCATATATGATGGTTTGAGACGCGGTAACTGCCAGAGGTAACACTCACTGCAAGTTTTCATTGAACAGGGCGTAAAGGCAAATCAACAAATTTACCGTGAAAAGATTTTAAACGACGGTTTGTTGCCTTGGGCACGTAAACATATCGGTAGAAACCATTGGATGTTTCAAGAAGACTCGGCACCGTCCCATAGAGCCCGTGAAACCCAACACTTTTGAAAAGAAAAGGTTTCTAGCTTCATTTCCTCACAACAGACTTAAACCCGTACTTTCTTTTAAGGAAGCTAAAGTATTTACTGAAAACTTTAAATATTAAAATTGTTCTTCGTCGAGAATGGGTCCAAAGTGCCATCAGGCTACATTCATGCAGCGTGTGAAGCCTTCCCGCATATACTCAATGCAATTTTCCGCATTCAAGGTGACTACATCGAACAGTAACATTGTCGTCTTAAAATTTTAATTTTGTTTTCCTACATATTTAGGGTTTTATACAAAGAAATTGACAAAATTATAGCACTTTCATAGCACTCTTACCTTGTGTACCGACCCCTGTATATACAGATGTGGGCAGGTCTGTCAGCATCATCGCAACAAAAGTGTGGCGGATAATCCACATTTCAAGCCAGCGCGCTAAGGCCGTATGATAACCAACTTTTTGGCCTGAAATTGAAGATTATGAACTGGCCAACATGTGGTTTCAACAAGACGGTGCTACGGCTCACACAACGCGACCGATTTTGGCTTTACTTCAAGAGAAGTTTCCAGAAAGCGTAATTTCACGTTTTGGCGACGTCGATTGACCACGATGACCAACATTCGTCAAGTCTTCGCCGATATACGGCCCGAAATGTGTGATAAAGTGGTCGAAAACTACCTCAAAAGGATCCACTGCTGCAACCAATCTAGGGGCAGTCATTTAAATGAAAATGGATATCCCGGTGCATATTAGATTTTTTTTTTTTTTTTTTTGATAGGTTATGATTATAAATCGGACTTTAGCAAGCAAAACCATAACCACCATGATTTCTAGAGGGATCTTAATATTCATTTTCAATAGCCTTCATTTATTATTATTCAATTAAAATTCATAACATTCGATCAAATTTATGCATAACGTTATTTACTCTAAAAAAAAGTTTTCGCCTGAAGTAAATTCTATGGTCACAACCCATAACAGCCTAAGTCTGTTTTTCAATATTTTCAGTACAGGAGTTTAGAGTTTTGAATCTTCACTGAAAATCAGAAGAAGGTGTTTTTTTGAAAACTTTGCTACAGATTCCAAGGAAACGAATTTCTTTACTTAGTTGTTAACAAAAAATAGTTGTTTATTCTCGCAGTCAAAAGATATTATCGAAAAGGACACTGAGGCTCTTATGAATTGTTGAACGAAAGAAAGTCAAAAAGTTCAAGTTGAGTTAGGCTATTATTCCAGATTAAATAAAAAACGTTAAGTTTGGAGAAAGACCTTAACTCAATTTATGTTTATCAAAAAACGAAATTGTAATTCGGAATAAGAGCTTAACTCAAGTTAGGAAAATAAAATTGTTTGGATTGTTTGGATTAACGACTTAAGTCGATTTAGGAAATGATGAAAAAATAATGTTTATATTTGTTGTAATCCTAAATTGACTTAGGCAGTTATGCCAAAACAGTCATTTAGAAAAATAACTTAAGCTATTAGGTTTTTTAGGATTAATTGCCTTCCTAGAAGGGATACAAACATGAAAAATTTAGAGCAAATAAATTTAGATACGCTGAATATGATGGTGCTAATAACTCAATTGTGTCCTAACTCGAGTTAGGCTGTTACGGGTTGTGACCACAGAATTTAGCTCTATTCTAACCTAAGATCTAAGTCAAACCATGTACACTTCATGAATACTTTAATTTGACTAAATAAAATTAAACATTTGGACTAAATACTGTGCGCAAATGCATAATCAAACGAATGAAATTCTAAACAAATATTGATAAAATTCACTCCAGTTTAATAATACATATAATATTGGAAAACCTACAATTTTTATTCATTATCAGAAATGGTCTACATTTTTTGTATGTTCATACAAATTTCAGAAAACAGACATTGCATTGCAATGTTTCTGAATAAAAACAGTACATTTTTTTGTTTGCAGAACTAATTTATTTAATATTTTAATTAACTCAATTGTATCTCTTCGAATAAGCCATACATTTCGTCAAAAAAAAGTATCGGTAATTGGTAATTTTTCGGAAACAAATTTCAATTTTAGCTACGAATTCTCTCCTGTCTTTCATTGACCGAAGTGATAATTTGAATTTTGGAATGAGAAAAAAATTATCTGGAATCACATCAGCTGCATATGATGTTTATTAGATGATGTTTGCTTCATTCAAAATGATAATTTCGTGAGCTGATGCATTATTATAATAAAAAAAATACATAACTTTTTCCAAAAATCAGATCTTTTCAATTTTTTACGAATTTGCTCTCTCAAACGCCGTATAACCACCAGGTAATATTCTTTATCTTCCTTCTGGCATCAATATCAATATTATTTTGATTTTTAACCGATTTTTATGCGGGTTTTTCGGTTTCGGTTCAGATAGAACGCCTATTCCGAACGTTGTTGACTATTTTGTATGTCAAACTTGGAAATCCATGTTTCATCACCAATTATAATGCGTTTTTTGAATGTGGGATGTCGGAATTGGCTAGTTCTAGCATGTCTTCAGCGACCTTTACGCGATTGCGTTTTAAAGAAGGTTCCGGCCTTTCTAAACTGGCCAAGTGACATTGCGTAAAATGGTATGAATTGATTAGTGAGATAAAGAAAGTTTAGCTCTCAAATTTGAACGACGATGGTGGCCTCAGTTGAATACAATATTTATTATTTAGACCAATTATTTCTTCGATTTGAGATGAACTGACGAAATCGTGCATCGTCTGTAAAATGACATATTGCGATCAAGTTTCGCATCAGCATAGAGGACAGACGGCTTTGTCAACAATTAGACAGTATTTTTAAACAGACCTTTTGATGATCAACGCCTTTCACTTTTTTTTAACAGATTGTGTATTTTTGACCATGGAATTCATTGTGAAATCTAAAAATGCACTCAAACAAAAAGAATATATTAAGCCCTCTTACTTGAGGTCCTCTCCATTATTCTAATATTTTTCGAAAATATTGCTGCTTTCTTAATTCTGTGATTTATCAAATATCAAATTTGAGGGCGAATGCTTATTAAACTACAGCTTTTAAAAAACTTCTGTAGAAACTCCTTCCAAACAAAGCCTTCACAATATCTTAAGTAGTTTTATTTTAAAAACAAAATTCTCGCTTAGCAAAGCAGTACTATTACAGGTTTGTTTTAGCTTCTAGTTTTGAAGTCAGTACTCACCGCACCGAAATATTTCATTTCTTTATTCTTAATTCTGCGATGGTGGGATGAGGTGGGGATAGAGGACGCTGCTGACGCTGTTTCATAACCGGGCGCCGTTAATCCATTTAACGCAGCTGCCGCTGCGGCTGCTGCGGCATGATGGCTATGATGGTGGTGATGACCATTTGTTGTGATGACGGTGGTGTTGCTGCTGTTACTGGTATTCAATACATTATTAGAGGAGCCAACCGGCGACGGACCACCGACACCGGCGCCTCCACCGCCCCCACCGGCTATGCCGGCCAGCGGCTGGGATGAGCTACTACCACCACCAACCTCCATAAAATCGAAGCGTTTAAACGCATACCATTTGGATGGACTTGGTTGAATGCCCTGGTAAAGTTTCACCAGCATCTTGTGTTTCTCCCTCCGGTACTGGGTCAGCAGAACGTTCATCTTCCGCTCGACTTCGGCTTTGCTACAGCCAAAGCGCTCGGCAATTTCGGACCAAGCGCGAAAACGACACAGTTTGTCCTTGTACTTCGGATCGGCACGATTCCAGAGTTCAGTATGGGATCGGTACTGTTCAATCAGTTCGAGAGCGTCATCATTGGTCCATTCCATGGTCTTTGTGTGCTTCAGACTGTTGCGCAAAGCAGCCGGATTGAAATTCATTGATAGAGGGCAGGCGGAAAAGGAAGGGGAGAAAACGAAATATAAAAGCTGAGATTGGGGTGGGTCTACAATATTTGCCGATGTGGATCAATTCCGGCGATATGTGATGATATGCTGTTTGTATATTATAGTAATTTAAATCTATAATGTATCCCTTTATGAACCTTCTTGCGGAAAGTGAAAGGGGTTGTAGTCTTTTGCTTAAGGTATTGTTGAGGTTACCTTCTTCTAGCTCTCTTCTTTTGGATTTGTATTACTTGGATCAAGGAATGTTTTTAAAAATGCTGTGATTAATTGGCGTCATATCCTGCAGCATATTGACTAACTTGTTGTTGTAATTACGTAAATGTCTTTTTGGTTTTGACTTTAGGAATCTGTTACATTTGATGTTAATCCCATAGATTTAAGTCGTGAAGTCGAAGATTAACTGGAAATAGAGAAAAAAAGGGAGAAAGTTTGTTAGAATATTTGAATAAAGTACAAAATTGTAAAGCGAATAATAAATAATTAAATCGCCGAAGGAATAAATAATATAATAGAATTGTTCACATTTTGGATCCCAATTTAAACGACACTGTTCGAAATTTCATACAGCAGTAAAATAAAAATTTTTTGTCAAGCTTCTTAATCCGTTTGCGATTTCTTTTATTTTCACCTGGAATCGAAACGTAATCACAGCCCTTTTGACTTGTTTATTTAAACAATTTCAAATTTAAATTAATACTATTTCGTAATAAGGAGAGACAATTACATTTTTATATCGTCAGGCTTAACGTAGGTTATAGATAGAGACACTTTTTCTTTTTGAAAGTTAGAAAAGCAAAATTTAGTAAAGTAAAACCAAATCTCAATGGCAAGTCTTAGCCAAGACACTTAACACTATGTATTATTCAGTGGTCTATTCTTAACTAACCGACTGCCGATTTAGTTGTGTTTGACTGCCAATTTTTGTGTCCTTCAAAATACATTTATGATACTTTTATGATCAAGTTTACAGTTTACATTTTTATGATCTTGTTTTAAGGGTTGTTTACATATTTTTTGTCTTATCCTTTGCTTTACGTAATTTATCTTAATCTCTATTTTCATAAATAAACATGTTTGGTTTGGTTTAAGCTATTGTTTGTTTGTTCATCATGTAATTATTAATTATTGTTTGTTTCATTATTATATTTTGTTGTTTACAACATTTTTGTTTGTTGTTATATATAAAGAGAGCATACTTATTCTAAACAAAGGGATTATATTTGTTATTCTAACTAACTCATGTAAATAAGATGTGATATTGAGGTTGTCATATTATCGATATTTAGCTTGTATGTATGTGTGTACGTACTGATAGTTAATATTATTAATGCATCGCTGAGCCTGACCTTAACTCGCGCTCCTTTAAGAAGAATCAACAAATTAAGAAAAATCAAGAAACAATAAGTGGGGTCACAAGGAGAAACACGACTTAACGGGAGTTAGGACAAATTCGATATTTATGTTCCATTCAAATTCCAAAATTCCGTGTAATTTACAAGTTATTCCGATTTTACAAAATATCAATTTGTACAAATATTAATTATACTTATATTATTGTATTGCAATACGTACGAGTGCGGTCCCAAAACTATCCGACCTGACGTATGAATTTGAAAAAAACAAAAATTATTTTGGTAAAGAGTGGCAACCTTATAAAACATATATTTTAAGTTTCAAAGCACTGTTTAGTATTTTTATTTGAACCACCAAAAGTAAACGGTCACAGTGAATTTGTAAACATGGAAAGAAAGAAAGAAAGAAAAGAAAGATGTTTGTGAAGATGTTTCAATAGTTTAGATGTTTGGCGATGTTTCACCACAATAAAGCTGAATTATTGACTCGATTTTAATTCATAGATGAGGCAGCGGACTGGAATGGGAGAATCGCGTTCAAGGAAGGCGAAAAAGGAGGTTCCATCTGCAGGCAAGGCCATGGTTTCTTTTTCGGATTTGTATTGGATTACTTTTTATTGATTGTCTTCAGAAAGAAAAAACCATCAACGGCGAATATTATGCTAATTTATTGCAGAGTTTAGGCGATAAATTATGAAAGAAGGCCGCATTTGGCGTAAAAGAAAGTGTTGTTTCATCAAGACAATGTTTCAGTTAGCACATCTACTATTGCGATGACCAAAATTAATAAATTATGATTAAAAATAATTCTTTATTTGATCGGATAGTTTTGTGGAATCAGGAAATTTTTAATTTGGTCTCTCTGATTGTTATTCACTTGGGAATAACCAGATCACGACTTCGACCTTCGGGCTAGTATTCCCTGACCTCCGTTTGATAGTAGCTAAAGTAGGAAGGCGGCTAGTTGAGAAACCTAAATGGCATAAAGACATCCACAAGGCAACGTGGCTATCTCCTGATCATAACACGACGAATTAGATTGATCATGTGATAATAGACGGAAGGCGTGCTTCTAGTGTCATGGACGTGCGTGCGATTCGTGGTGCTAATATTGACCTGGATCACCACTTGGTTGCAGCTTAGGTACGCACGAGATTAAGCACAACGAAAAATGTTCGTAACCAGGCACAAAGGAAGCTCGACGTCGCTAGGCTGCATACCCCTGAGATAGCCACAGCCTACTCCACCAAACATATTGCGCATTCTATAGCAACTGCTGTCAAAAACCATACTTGGGTATGAGAAACCGCGCTCAGACAAGCTCTGCTACGATGAAGAATGTCGCATAGTGTCTCAGAAAAAAAATATGCTGCATACAGGGCAACGCTGCAGTCAATTGTAACGCGTGCGGTTAGGGAACGCTACAAGGAGAAGAGAGGCGGAAGAAGCGGTTGTAGAAAGAGGGTTAGGGGGAGGAAATAGAAAGGTACAGGGACAGAGGTGAAGCCCGAAATTTGAGTGTACTGTGTCCTGTATTTAAAAAAGGCAATCCAAGTGTTTTTAAAAACTATCGCAATATCAGTCTTTTACCCGTTGCGTATAAGATCCTGTCGAGTGTGATATGTGAGAGACTAAAGGTGATTCTTACTGACGTGACTGAACCTTATCAGTGTGACTTTAGACCTGTTAAATCAACAACTGACCAGATATTTCCACTACTACAAATTCTGGAGAAGACCTAAGAAAAACAGATCGACACGTACCATCCTTTCGTCGTCTGTATGGGACCATGTCCGAGTCTTTGCAGGATGACACTGACTGACTCGAAGTCTTCTGTTAAGATAGGCAAAGACCATAGCGAGCCTTTTTACACAAAACGAGGATTTAGGCATTGCAACAGTCCACGTTACTCGCATATGCAGATGACATAGACACCATTAACAAAAAACTGCGAGTTGTTACTGCAATCTTCTTAAGTATCGAGAAGGAAGCACCAAAAATGGGTTTGGTGGTGAACAAAGTTATTGGTTTCAACGAACAAAGAGTCTACTCGTTTGGAATGCTGTATGAGCGTTGGCAACTATAATTTTGAAGTGGTGGAAGAATTCATCTACCTCTGTTCGGCTGTAAACGAAACGAATGATATTAGCATGAAAAAAGGGCAGAGTATTGCTTGCTAACAGATGTTAAGGCTAAGCAACCGATTCAATGATAAAGTGCGCTCTCGACAAACAAAAATCTGACTGTACCAGACGGTGTTCCTACCTGTCTTGTTATTTGGCGCAGAATCCTGGGTTATAACACCAACGGATGAATCAGTACTGGCAGTAAGGATATCTATTCCAGACGCCACCTAAGAAAAAGTTTTGAGACCACCCTTGTATACCTATATATACATGTTATAATAATATTATTATATTTTATTGTTAAAGATCTTAAGACACATGCTATTGTCTAAGCACAATTTCGAAATTTCTTATATTTTGAAAGTCATAAAAAATCGCCATAACAGCGATTTTTTGAAAACCACTTAATCTCTCAAAACGTAAACGCAGACATAATTAATTATTTTGTTGTCAGTTGTCATTCCTGTCCTATATTCTTATTTGATGCATAAACTTCACGTGATTGGATCCTTGGCTGTTACGTTGGATATTATGATACCTTAAAGAGGCAGACTGCGTCTTTTGGTAGTGCACTTTCTACATTTATTTCTGTTCCATCAGCCGTGCCGCAGTGCAGCAACGTTTATACTCATGCAAGCCGATTATGTTAAAATATTTTTTAGTTGTGATTGTCCACATAAATCCAGCACGTTGCAGAAGAAATCAGGTGGAGTTGTTGTTTTGTGTCAAGTTAACTGCATTAACACAAATCCGCACATTAAGTTTTTTGGATGTGGAGCAATTTTATAAATTTTTACCTTGCAAGTAAAGCTAATTTGATTTTATCGTCGGCTCAGCTTTAATGAACACATTGCTGAAAGTTCTACAATGCTTATGTGACGAATCAGATGCATAACTACATCATTAATTAGACCTATATTATTGGCCCTGTCGTGTGGGATTCGCATTATCAAATTAGTATCGTTACTATTGGAACAGTATCTAAAAGCAGTTCCTATTTGCCTTTTCTCAATCTGTTCAGGATTCGGGTCATGAAGTGTAAGCGGTCTTTCCGTCATAGAGACGTATACCTTGTTTCGTGTGGAATGGGTTAGTAAGAGGTCGAACGATTTAATTAAACAGGATATCTCAGACTCATCAGGTTAAACTCGACTAAATCTCAACTGTGATCACTATAAGTTTTTATTCAAATCAGACCAGTCATTCAAAACTTGCACATGTTGTCTTTATAATTTATACCACTGTGCGATGACCGGTTCTGTTTTTAAGCAAATGAAATAACCCCAACATTGTTGAAACCAATTTAAATAAAGTAAACATGGGGTATCCATGTAATGATTTCAAAATTGCCGGTCTGAGAAGGCTGTCAGCTGTTAAATACCTGTCATCTGAAGTGTTATTTATTTAGTGAAAGGTTTGCCATTTACACATATGGATTGTTTAACAACCGAAGAATCCGTAAAAATAGTTAAAACTTACTTCAAAAGTGGTGATTCAAATTGAGCAGAAAAAAAATTTCAAAAAAATTATCCTCAAGGATGTCAAACCAATTTTTTTTCCATGTTTAAACTTGTCGCATATCTGGGCCTTTTATGGCAAAAATTGCATCAAAAATTATTATTTTGAAATACCCTTAGAAAGACTTAACAAAAATGTAGAATTTTTTAAATGAATAAAAAAAATAACAAAAGTTTTTTTTGAGTATCTTACAGTGTACAAAAATTAACAAAGAACCAGCGCTTTAAAATTATGGTTAGTATTAAAGAGTTTTGTTGCAACGACGAGCTCAAATGTGACCTAATTTTTGATAAATGGAGTTTCATAGACCTTACTTTTTGTATGATCACAGACACGCATTATACCTATTGGTCGTCATAGCTAGTGATGTCAGGTGAAACAACTTCCGTCACCTGTGGTGAAAATCACGTCATACAGTTTATTGATATTAAACTCACAATACATACCACCTTTCTTTAAACTAAACACTTTTGTTTGTCACCTTTGCAGTGATGATAATTTCATATCGTATAATTTTCATTTAAATGAGCAATAAAACTGTCTATGGAATAATTCGTTCATATATCCCAAAGAAATCATTGACGTCAATGTGTAAACTCGCTACTTTCGATTAGCCATCAAAAATCAGCAGCCACCTCCATCGACCGCCCCCCTTCGTACTGCCGTCCTAATGATTAATATCGCACAAAATAATTTCTTAACTAATTTTTTACGCATTTTTGTCTTATTTCTGAATATTTTCTCCCTGTTTATATTTTAGTTTACTATTACTACTCTGTTGGTTTCATTAAGACTAAACTGACGGATACGACAAACTAACACGCACATAGAAGGCGCTGGCAGTGGTCGTTTTTTTGAATGGATTATCTAGAGACACCCTCTCCCCACGAAGTAAAAGTGATTCCGGAATTGTGGCTACTCGGCTAGAGTAGATTAGAGATGGGAAATAAATGTACAAATATGGCAAATATGGCGAAAGGGTAAGAAAGTGAGTATAAAATGTTATGTTTGCAATAGTGCGTGCTTATGCAAAACCCATAGCAGTCAGCGTTACTGATAATGTGTTGAGCATACGCCACCTTCTTAAATGGCAAAAGTATCTCCTATTCAGGTAGAAATTGGATAAAATCGGTTCAGTATAAAAAAAAACCGCCCTATATGAGAACTGAATCTCCACATAGAAATATTAGTATTGTTCAGATTTTTTTTCAATAATGGTTTTACCAATAATTTTGGACGAACCGAAGCCTATGGCGCCTGTTCAGTTCTTTTTCAATTTTAAAAGCAGATAGGGACTATATGATTTTTTTTTTTTCAAATTTCGTTTTCAAATCAAAATTGTGAATGAAAATTTAAACTATTTGTTTCCGAAGCCAATATTTCAATAATAAATATTTCGCTTGCTTAAAAAGTTTATTAACATATAAAATACAGGGCTGTATATTGCATTCGAAGCTGATACAATATTCGATAAAATATATATAGTCTGCTGTTGCTTTCTAACAAATTTTCTGCATATAATGCGAAAGTGTTTATAACATTGTTAACGCGGCTTTAAGTTAGGGAGGAGAGCACTAATGTGGTAACTTCTTAAATCTGATTGATTTACCCTTATTTATGGGTAATTTGCATGCATTTTCACATTAAATCTAACCTAAAACCGCTGCAGCAACACTTTCGTCAGTTGTTCGCAATGTAAGCAGAAAATTTGTGCGGAAGCAACAGCTGACTGTGTAGATTTTCTCGAATTTGGAAATTCAAACAAATCTACTAGTATGCCATCTACTTTATGAATTGTCTAAGAAGATATCGACATACTCTCGCATATTAGGATCCATATTCGGATCACAAGGAATTTGTTATGTTCGAAAAATTGGAATTTATTTATTTGTTTGGGTTTTTTACTTCTCTATTAGAATACAAAAATTTGCACGCATACGTCGTATCACGATGCTGTAGGCCCTCCCAATGTGTGATGGGATGTTCATCCGTAACATTTTGAAACGTATTTGCTCTCTTTGTAACGACCTTGAAATTAATTGGTTTCCAGTTATTAATAAAGTATGCCACCGGAATGTAGTACCAAATACCGTACCTTCTCATCTCTTCCAAAGATTATTGACCCCATCTCGAACTGCGCAGCAACAAATACGGATGGCTCGATTAAACACCAACAACAACAGCAGACAACGACATCAAATACGCAAAATTTGCCGATCGCTAAATCTAACAAAATACTACAACATAGTGGTGATATACATACATGTACGTACTATGTCTGCGTCTGTCCGCCAGCCCGCCTGCCCGGTCACCCGTATAAATGTCTCCCCGGGTACTTGTTGTTATCTCCGCTCCAACGTCTTGCTGCTTAAGGTTTTTGTTGGGTTGTGTTTTATTTTTTCAGAAAATAAAAATATTCATCCATCGGAATTCCCTTCCCTCTCCCTCACCCACAGGCTCACTCAATAGTTCATTGCTGAATTGGCTTAAATATAGTAATGGGTCTAATCATAGGAGTTGAGTGTTTGTGTTTTGTTTGCTATTTTTAACAAAACCAAATAAAATGAAGCAAAAACACACAATAGCAAACACAGCCAAACACACAGACACACTCCCATACACGCACACACATTGGGAAGCCAACAAAACAAAAATGTGTGATAAATCAAGTCATTGAACGTGGTCTTGTTTGGCTGTGTGCGTGTTGGGCTGGACAGAGAGTGTCGTCGTAGTACTAGGAATCCACCGATGGGATTTACGTGGTATCTTTGTTATTGTTCTTTAATAAATTATAACTAAATGTTTTGTTGTTTTCCCCACTAATAGGTCACATTTCACAACTGGATTTTGAACGGTAGTGATAGTAAAAATACACACGTGGAAATGTCAATAATTTCGATTCAGTTCTATTTTTGACATCTTCTCTCATTGCTTTAAAGTCCAAAAACGCCATTAAAACAGTACCAACATCAATGTGATGTTTTTAGGTCCCACATTTTCCACATTTGTTAAAGAAAATCGCCAAACAAGGTATTCCGGGCTCCTCGGCGGACGCTGTTGTGCGTGTGACAACAAAACAATATTGTGCGTGCTTTATTAATGAACACAAATCATGATAAGCACCCTCTCTTTTCCATACTCCGTGGTGATCATGATAACACACGAGGAGGGATCAATGATTTGAGTTTGCCCAGAAAATGCGTAACAACTTTTGGGCAAAAGAAACCAGAGACCAGCAGCAGCAGTAGATACTATAGCAGCCACATGACAAGATGTCAAACATTCAAACACTCGATTAACCTCTACAGAGATTTTAAGGAATCCATCAAATGAAGCCAACTTTGAACATGAACGCAATGAATTCAATGTATCCATAATTAATGCAAAGTTTCCAATGAATGGGCCCACGAATCCAATGAACCGAATGAATACGATATATCGAAGAACTGATGTTTCCGAAGAACTCAAATAATACAAAAAAACCAACAACAAGGTCCTATAAATCAAACTAATCGAATAAAACCAGTAAACTTACTGATTAGAGGAAATTCTATGCTTACAAGGAATCTACTCTGAATTTACTGAAATTCCTACTACAGTAATCTGTCATAACATTCGAAAATTACGGAATTTTCAAATCCCGCTTATGTCACAACGTGTACCTTAATGATGTAAGCAATAACACAAAAAACCTTATATTGCCTATTTCCAAATTTTGAGATATTTCGAAATTTTTCAAAATCGCTGTTTTAAAAAATTGTCATAGCTTGTGATTTACACGGAATTTTATAATGGGGATTGGAGGTATGGAAAACGATAACAACAAATAATTCCAGCTTCTATCTAATTCCACGTTTGTCCTTGCAACCGTAGAATTCATTGCACCTAATAAAGTATCATAAATTTAATGAATCCAACGTATCCAATTAGTATCGGCGTATATCGACTTATCTTAGGTTTCCAATAGAAAATCAACTGTAGTATTCAATAAATATAAGTAAATTGGGATGGTTTCTTGCCGCATCTTTCAAGTAATATCGTAAAATTCCTGTAATAGACGAATTTTTAGCGAGTTCATTAGATCTGTCACATTCATTTAACTTATTCGATTCATATCGGGTAATTCATTCACATATAATCTTTATGATGGCACAAAAGAACCGTTCTATTACATTAATGTTTTAAAAATTGTTAGAAAGAAGCAATCTTTAAAACATATATATAAAGAAGGCTTCCATTGCGCCATTATGAAGGTCATCCGACGAAATATATATATATTTTTTGTTTTTTATTTAGGACAAAGTATCTGTCAATGAATCACCTTCGACGAATCTAATTTAATAAACTCATTAAAAATTACGAATTCCATGAACCGCGTGAAACGAAGAATTTAGATATGAATACACAGAATATATTATTTTAAATATAGTGATACCATTCAGTTCAATAAAAAAAAAAAAAAATATCCGATAAATCAAACAAGTTAGCCAAATCCAATCAATCCCATGAAAGGCGGCTCTATGCACCAAATGGATTAAGAAAATTTCCAGGAACCGCAAGCATCTCACTTTTTCATCGTAAGAGCAGCTTTTTCCTGTTAGTCTGTTCCTATTGATCCATACCACCATACCATACTGGAGGAAACGATCCCAGGCCAGAATAAGGTTTTTCGGCGATATTCCCTGAGGTGCACATGTTATAACAATTTGTGTCACCTCAGTGTAATATTAGTGAGATAGCGATGTTAATAGTCCGTGAAAGGATCAATATAGATGCGGGTCAGGAAACGAGTCATAGTACGGTTTCCAGGTGCCAGGGTTGCCGCGGTTTCAACCATTTGAAAAAGTATCGCACAAGAAGTGATTGTTGAATTATGACATTCATAACACACAGCTTAGTGTTTTACAGTCCTATCCCACCCAGGATTGGCTCTGCTGATACACGTACTGAATATACGGGGATGATGGTTAAATCCGGAAATACTAAGATAGAGCTATACAATGTATACATCTCGCCAATATCCAACTGCGCTAATAGTTGTCAGCCTAACATTAAATCCCTTCTTAACTGCTTATGTGTTATAGCCAATATATATTAACTTCATCACGAATTGTAATTCTCTTCCGGGTAATGACCAGGAGGATGTGGCACTGGCTGTAAAAATTGATAACGTTTACTTTCTGCATGGCGATTAGAAACACATCCACCAAGATATTGGGATATGACTACTCCAATTCGCGAAACTTATTAATGTCGCATGGTCCGATAAGTGATATAAGCTGGAGATTTATCACCACAACGCCCTTAGACAAATTTCAAGAATAAACGAATCACAGACAATGGAGTATGTCCATTACTACTTGTAATGGGATAACTGAAAATTCATTTCAGTTGATTTATTGAAGCCATCAGAATATAAGAACCGATACAAAACTTTCTAGCAGAGGTGGAACGCTTAGCGGATGAACGTGACCCCATTTGTTGGTCCAATTCAAACGATCATGGTATTGAGATTTTGAACCGAGACACTAGAACAATGGACGGATAGATGGATCACCTGAGATCAAGAAACCTCAATTACATAACAGCAAAGTTCTACTGGCAAATCACTCTCCAATCCTCCTAGGATACAATAACTTTCGATAACATTACTGCAATGAATCAATAGCGAAGTGTTAGCTACATTTTTCGGCAGTTCGTGCAACACCGAGAGAGTGATAAAATTAAACAAAGTAAGCATATCTCATCAATCCTGTATTTCCCAAATCCCTTGACTCTCAATCGGTGTAATATTAGTCGCTTATTTTGACAACTGTACGTTAAAATTGTATATCTCTGATCCGCTAAACATCTTCATCACAAGAAATCTTTGCATTTCTTCGGCTATGATTATTTCTACAGCTATTACAGGCATTTCATTGATATAACCAAGGCATAACCAAGCGTCCTGCATACATCCATAGCCACGCAGCACTTAATTAATTTGCTCATTTGGATATTGGCTAATTCGCGATATCATCCATCCGAAACGGTTTTCTTCGGGAAGAGTTTATCTCGCCATACATCCATGATTGTAGTGCAGCTTAGTTCTGTTATTGTTATTGACTCAATTCACGAGACCGTCTCTCTGATGCAAGAAACTTTTGTACGAATCCAAATTAAAGTGAAATAAACCATTCGACAAAATGGAATTTAATGAATGAGTGCACCGAATTCAGTAAGCTAAATGAATTCAATCGAATTAATGGATTCATAAGTCAAATGAATTGGAAGTATTTGTTGAACTGAATTAATTCGGTGAAAGGATACTTTCCAATAGACTAGATCCAGTCCAATAAGAATAAGAATAAATCCAAGGAATTCAATAAACCGTATGAACCCGGTTTATAATTATCAACTCAATGAATCCAGTGAAATCTATAGTGTGATTATTTGATCATACCGATGAACACCATGAAAGCGAAAAGAGAAAAAAATAATCCTCAGCATCCTGTGAATAGAACGAAATCAGTGCATTCTACGAATTCAATTAATCCAAATAATAATGAACACGATATATCAAATAAACTGAATAAATATCATGAACCCAATTCACCATTCAGTGTATTAGTTCAATAAATTCAATAAACTAATTGAGTCCAACTAATTCAATAAAACCAATTATATTGGATTATTCAATAAATCCACCAATTTCTATAAACGAATCCGATGACACCCACGGAGTCTAATAAATACATTGAGCCCAGTGAATCTATCAAATTCAGTGAAACCAATCAAACGAATACTTTATGTAGGAATCGTATTAGATGCAAAAGATCAAAACAATGTAATGAACGTATACCGACACATTTTTAGAGAATATACTGACGAAATCCTGCGGTTTATAGATAATGGAAAGATGGGCAGGTTTTGAGGACTTTCAATCATTTCTTAGGATAGAATTCAGTAGCTCTGATAGCCGCGTTGCACTTCTATTCATTTAACAGTAAAACGTCTGTTTCAACAGGCAGCCGAAATCCGAAATATCTATGATTTAGAGGTGGTACAACACTAATGGGGTATAGTCCAGCATTGGAAAACTTGATTGGAAGGGCTTTTATCAAGGTTTCTCACTTATAACATGTAATAGGCCTAACATTAACATCCTGCATCTTCATTACCATTAACATTACGTTAAAACTATAAGCGTGACTTTTCGTTTTTGCATTCAAAAGAATAACTTCTAAGAGATCTACAAAAGAAGGCATTTGGAAGGAGTTCAAGGAATGCTATAAAAATGTCGCAAAATAAACATCTCGTGAAAAATAAATAATACTTTTTATGTTTGCCTATAGTACACTATAATTCGTAAAATTATGACGATCCTTACGTACGAGGACGGTCCCAAAACTAGTCGACGTGACGAATAGACGTTACCAGTAGTTAGAAAAGAATTATTTTACTGAAAAGAAATCTTATAAAACATATGTTTTTAGTTTCAAAGCGGAACGTTTAGAATTGTTATTTGAGCCATCAAAAGCAAACGATCTCAGTGAATTTGTAAGCATAGAAAAAATTGGTAACCGTTCTGTAATTCAATATTTCCATTTGAAAGGTCTCAGTCAAACCAACACTATTTAAACGAGGCCGTACGAGCTGCCAAGACGAACACCGTAGTGGTCGACCAATTGAGGTGCCCATTCCAGACACAGTTAAGAGAAACCACAAAATTGTATTGGATGATCGTCGGGTGAAGGTACGTGAGCTAGCTGAAATGATAGGCGTTTCAAAAAGTGCTATACATCGTATATTGACCTATGATGAGATGAGAGATGAAATTATGGAAAAAAGGCCGCATTCGGCGGAAAAGAAAGTGTTAAGACAATGTTCCAGTTCACACACTCACTATTGCGACGACCAAAATTAATGAACTAAAGTTATGAATTTTGTTTTATAGATTTTATATGCCAATGACATGATAAAAAGTCTGAAAAATACCACTGCATTCGCAGATGCTGATGATACTGCCATAACCGTGTCAAATTCATGTATTCAAAACGCTACTCAGATAATGCTGAATGAATTGAATGTCATAACAAGATGGTGTCAGGATAGCGGTTTAGTTATAAATGCCTCTAAAACTAAAATTATACACTTTAAACCAAGACGAATATCAAAATTACGATCCACAATTTAAGCTGTCTGCATAACTCATACCCTCCTACGAATAAGACATGTTCCACTCATATCGAATATGTACAGACGTACAAATATCTGGGAATTTATTTGAACGAACATCTAAAATGGCAACAGCATAAACCCTATATCACGTAAGCAACTGCTCCTTATATAAGGTGTACAAACAAGCTTACTTCTCAGTGGCCGAGTCATATTTAAAACACGGCATAGCTGCTTAGAGAAGGGCAACATCTTGCCGTTTACTACAACAAACTCAGAATAGGCTGCTTAAAATACTTCATAAAAACCAGCAGTATACCTTCAGATCGAGGTCTAAAATAAATACACACAATGTAATACATACTTCTGAAGACAACTTCTTAAATGAAGTCAATAATAGTGGCAATGAAGTTAACAACAATATGTACAACAATAGTAATCTCTGCCGACTTCTTAGAATACTCAGTATAAAAAATCTTTACAATTAAACAATAATTGACGAACTCTGCAAAAGCACCAACTTGCTGGAAAGCATAAACAAGAACACCAGAAGGATAATAAAATTTACAGAAAGAAATTATTGAAATAAAAAAGTATTAAATTAAATTTATTAATTAATGTTTAAAATGAAATGGAAAAAAAACTTATATATTTATCTTTATATATATAATTCTACTGTACGGGCGTTGTCAGTGAACTCCTCCTAAACGGCTGGACCCCTTTGCATAAATTTTTGTATATGCGTCCGGGATGGTTTAGATTTACAATTCGGTCCAATTGGACAAAGGGGCGTGGTACCTCCCATACAAACAAAAAAATAAAAATCAATTATTTCTGCTCCTGCTTACGGTATTTGAACAAAATTTGGTGCGTGGGTTTGGTGTACATATCTTAAGTGCTACTGTAAATATGGGCGGGATTGGACAATGGGGCGTGGTACCTCCCATACAAACCATAAATTAAATATCCAATATTTCTGCTCCTGTTTAAGGTATTTGAACAAAATTTGGTACATCGGTTTGGTGTACATATCTTAAGTGCTGCTGCAAATATGG
>JAHXMU010000072.1:6186397-6206055 GCA_019455685.1 Philornis downsi
CCTAATTAACGTTAAAACCTAACTAATTTCATACCTCGTATTTTAAACCGACACATTCCATTTTCCCAACTGTCTTTAACATAACTGCTTCCTAAAGGCATTCTGCAGAATTTTATCGAATAAAGTATCCAATATGCCCATCAAAGCAATGCATTTCAAAAGCTTTTACTTTATTTTAATTTGTATTCTAATAGATGCTTCCACGGATTCCTTGTAGTATTCATGGTAAAATACCTTCTGGCAAAAACCGGGAGTTAAACTTTCTGTGCCACACTCGCTACAGCAAGAAATCATGACGAAGGACTTCCAGAAGAATATTTCGAGGAATAAGTTTCGCCATGTTTCTTCTGGATGGTCTACTGAGGTTCATCCAGTGGATGCCACAAGAGAAGATATTATGTGACATACTAGAAAGTCGTTTTTAGACATAGTCATGTTTTAATGTACGGTGGGTTAGAAGATAAGAGGCTGTATGTCGCGATTAAAAATTCCGGAGATATTGAGGTGATTTCAAAAATGTAACACACCACGATGAGGTAAAATTCAATTTAATACAATCTACCATGAAGAGGTGAAATAAAATGTAATATATAACAATTTTGCAATGTCCACTGAGGTTTTCTTAATTTTGGAATTTAGAGATACGCTCAACTCACCTGATATAAGGCCTTCTATGTGTGATACGACGGAAAGGCCCTGCTCTATAATGTCACCCTATGTAACTTGGAAAGGAAGACATAGGACTTCCGGCATTGGTATGATTTTAAAAATCATGCCTTATAGAAGGTCTTTCAAGGTATGAATTCTGGAAGTAGATGTAGGCCAAAAATTCAACTTTCTCCTTGCCTTATAGATCGAAGGCCTTGCAATGTCTGCCGCTGGGAGAATAGTAAAGTACCAATGGTAAACAATACCAATTTGTTTTTAAGCCGAAGCCCACATGATGTATTATACAACAATGAAACTCCTGCATTATGCGTGTAGTGGAAACCCTACAGGATATAGGCGAACAAATTTCCTTTTATGTACCCACTGTGTAACCTCTATAGCGAACAGCTAACCAACATCCATTGTACAACTGTGAACCCTTCATGAGTAACAAATAAACGAAGTTTACAATATCCAATGTCCAATATTCCTTTTGTGATATAGTCTACTTCACAGGTTATAACAGCTAACGCAATGACAAGTCACAACTTTGGTATGTGATACAACTTTAGAGGTGGTAAATTGCGGCGAATTGATAAGACGTCAAGTTGAATTTCTAGAACGACTGATAACGTCTGAGAATTTATTTGTTGTTGAATTTTACTGTTCTCATATGAGCACTTTTCATGGCTCAGATCGTAACGCTCTCTAATAATGACGAAATTATGTTATCACTTTTATTGCCATTATTATACAGGGTGGGCCATGAGGGTGTTGGCGGTTTAAATATTCAATTTAAAAAAAAACTACGAAACATAAAAAAATATATATTTGTATTTTTAAAAAGTAGAAGCATGGGAATTTTTAAGACTAAAAAATAATGTTGTCCAAATGGCTTCCCTCGGCTGCTTGACACTCTTGGAACCGAAGTCGCAAATTTTGGAAAACTCGTTGAAAAGTTGTTCTCGGTATTTTGTTACTTTCCTGAATAATGTTCCTCTTCAACTGCTCTAAATTGGTCAGATTATTCTCGTAGATTACCGATTTGAGGTAGCCCCATAGCAAATAATCGCACGGAGAGAGATCGGGGCTACGTGGGGGCCATTCAATATCCCCCCTTTTCGAAATGAGTTTTCCTGGAAAAACATTTTTCAGCAGCTCTATGGATACCCTAGCCGTACGACATGTGGCCCCATCCTGTTGAAACCACATCCTCGAAGTATTGCCTTGAAGTTCTTGCAAAGCTGGCACCAAAAAGTCTGCTAGCATGTTGCAATAATTGTTCGCTCTAACCGTCATCGCATGCCCTCTTTCGTCCTCAAAAAAGTATGGTCCAATAATACCGGTTGACGTTATCCCAGCCCGCACGACAAGCTTAGGGCTGTGAAGTGGACGTTCATGCAAGCGTCGGGGATTAGTCTCGGACCAGAACCGACAATTTTGTTTGTTCACATGGCCATTAAGGTGAAAATTGGCCTCATCACTAAAAATCATGTTGTTGAAATTGTTGAACCGCTCTAGCATCAAATTGACAAAGTTAAGTCGGTTATTGGCATCATCGGGTTTTAATTCTTGGACTATCTGAATCTTATAAGCCTTCAAATGCAAATCACGTTTCAAAATTCGTCGTTAAGTTGTTCTTTTGACATCCAAAGACTGACTTCTCTTACGTGTTGACTGTTGCGGATTTCGCTGAACTGAAACACGAACACGCTCCACAATGTCGGCTGATCTTGCAGAAACTGGGCGACCACGAACCGTAATTGGTACTGTTGAGCCGGTTGTTTCGAGCATTCTGATCCATTTTGGTATCGCATTGGCGCTTGGAACTTCACTTAAATCGTGTAAAGCGTGTTCATGCCGATACAAACGTCGTGCAATATTCACTGATTTATTGTTTTCGTAATACGCTCGGACACAAAATGCACACTGCACTCCCGTGTACGGCTTCATGGCGACTAAATTTCCAGGAAGCGGCGCAGCGAACAAAATATCCCCGCGCCGCGCGTTACCGAGAAATTGAAGAATTAAATCGCCAACACTCATGTGGCCCACCCTGTATGTTTTGCATCACACAGATGTAAAACGTTCGGTATTAGTTATATTAATGAAAATGAAAAGCGAAATCAAAATATCAAAACCACTTTAAAACCAACTACCAATCACAAATATGAATGAAATTCTCCCTCTACGGCTAAACAAAAAAAAACGAATCTGAGCTGGGCTACGATAGACAGTGGTTGTCAAAATGATGATCGACCTAAAGCGGCTATGACTGACCAGCAAAGAACTACGAACTTCTGTTTTCCCATTGTCCAAATTGTTCCACAAACCAATTCGAATGTGTAAATCTCAGCACCATCCATTATGATCCGTCACCAAATCTCATTTGAATATAAATTATTGAAATAAACAGTGACAAATATATGCTAAAATAAAATTTCTCTACCAAAAATCACCATAAATCGATCAGTGGCATCTAAAAAATGTTTGGATTCATTCGTAAAACCAAGCGATTGGCTTTTGTTTTCTCGAAAATTATAATAAAATCCCACAAAACGTACTCCTTTGCCAAACAAAGTTAAAAACAAAATCATTAAATTGAAAGATTTTATTATTCCAAAAATCACATCGAAACTGACATCAAAATTCGGGGGTAGTAAACGTCAGCAATAGCACAGTGGACAAGATGCAACATTTCCCACAACTTTCATCACAGTTGCAGACAGCATAATAATATAATATCGAGCCGTGTTCAGATAAAAAAAATATTTCCTCTGCATCCCATTAATGAGATATGAGAGTCTCTCACTTTTAATGAGCTTAAACGTATTCTATTTAGACTCACTCAAAGGCACTTCCACTTTAATGTCAATTCCGAATGTCGGAATGTTCGGAAGCTTTCAATTGACTAATCGACTACTCGACTACTCTAAGTTTTCATCGGGCACACCAAGGTGACCGCCACTCAAACATCGAGGTGACTGTATTGTATATTCAAACTCATGGCCAAATGCACGATAGTCGCATATTCTAGCCACCCTGCCACACCCTTTCGACAAATTATCTAAATAAAAGTAAGAAATAAATTGAAATCCCGGTAATTCATCTGATGGGTGGATCTAATTTCTCCGAAGATCCACGCAAGCGAAAATTAGTTTTACGATATAGAAACCCAAGTATATAAATTACTAATAATGGGGCATCGATTACGATCCTGCTGACGTAACATATTTAATGATCTCAGACCAATGTTTGAATTTGTAGACGCTTACAATTACAAAACTGAAATTGCTGCAGGCAGTTTGACGAAGGATACACACACAGAGTTCTTTCATAACATTAAACAAAAAAAAACAAAATTTCATGTGGGTGATAAAGGAATGAATTGAAAACGCCAACATTTGATGTATAATCAAGATAAAAAACCAGTACATACTCTTCTATGATGCCTCAAAATGTATGATTATTTTAATTCGCCAGGATCATAGCTAATATACGGTACGCCCACTACCACAGACTACGATCCACAGTAGTAAGAACGATGTACCCACTTTTCGCCAGACAATTGGACATGTCAAAAATGACTTCTCTCTAAGCATAATGTATTGGCTTTGGTCGTTCCCCCTATGAAAATAAACATTTTTTTAGTAGGGTTATCCCTTAAAAAGTTTAAGAGCTGTGATGCGTGGACGATGTAACGACTCATCGCTTGTGGTCAAAATACATACGTAATGTATCGGCTTATCTGATTTCTACAGCGGAAAAACATATCTTTGGCATTATTCAATAACCGACTAACTTACAAACGTATATAAAATGGAATTGTTCGTTCCCGCACATATCAAATGCCGCCCTATACTACTCTTCCCCGATTTTTGGTGTAAGAGACGATGTTTTTCAGTATCTTCCAATAACGGCGCCCATATTTAAAAACAATTATCATACATAACACATCGAATCAGACAATTTTTCCATTGAAAACCGGGATTTGTTAGCATTGTTAAATAAACATGCACCTTAAAAAGTTTTTTGAATTTGTCATGTTTTTTTCAGAATATGTACAATGCCGCTTTATACCGCTTTCAGTTGGCGAATAAATGGTAATATTTTTGAAAATCTTGTGTAAAAAACCCAGGTGGCTACAGTCCTTTTATAGACAACTTATTTCATATTTGGTTGATTTTTCAATTTCGAATTTTAACTCCCTTTGAATATAAACCATTTATATGCCAAACTTCAACCACGAATCTTAAGCGTTGCGCCCCCTATCGAGCTGCAGTGGGATCTTAGATGAGTATTTCTGGTTATTACAAAAAGGATGAAAAAATAAATATCCCCATATTTTACGATGATAACTACAATAAACCAAATTATCTAATATATTTTGTTCTATACTGAAACTATATTTAACGATATTTTGTAAACATTTATGAGAACATCCTATAAATTAAAAATTAGTTCAAATTTTTTCATCAAATCTCAACTGATAATGCAATCACAAATTTGATTAACACAATATGGTGAACATTAAACCGGAAATAGTTTAACCAAGTTGGTAATAGATTTTGCAAAGTTAAAACAATCTATATCTCTCTCAATCCATACTGATTTACAATTACAATAATTGTAAATTAGAATTAAATTAATTAATTGTAAATTAAAGATTAAATTAAAAGCGATAAGTATTGTGATATTTTATCCTGTTTTCGAGATATACAGGGTTATCCATTTAGTGGTTTCAAACATGGTCTGCCATCAGACATCCCTTTGATGGTAGCTAAAGTGAGAAGGCAACTAGTTGAGAACCCTAAATGGCATGCTAACTCCGATGCTTCTTAGGCCAGTAGGCAACTTCTGTTACTGAAACTTAACTCACCAGCCTAGCGGCCGTTGGCAGCCCCAACACTAGGATCAAATGCAATGGCCTGATAAGCTGCTTATCTTAAATAAAATTATCATGAAAAAACCGAAGAAAATAATAAAACGAACCCCCGCAAATGTTGACGACCCCCGCAAACGTCATAAATACCATGATTTAAGGGTATGTCTGCACTCTTTACAGAGAAGGTGCCTCTATCCGACTAGCGGATGTCCTTGATAAATATATAGCTGACGTCACCGCCATCCAGGAGATGCGATGGACAGGACAATGATGTACTCGGCGTAAAAACTGTGACATCTACTATAGCTGCCACGCAGAAAGGCATGAATTCGGATGTGGATTTGTTGTGGAAAAAAGACTGAAACACCTTGCTCGCGGTTTAACCCTATAAGTGACCGTACAGCTACTATCCGCAACAAAGCGAAATATTTTTTCATTACGTTGATCTGTGCACATGCTCCGACGGAAGAGAAAAATGAGGAGTCCAAAGACACATTTTATGGCACATTTTATCCTCTGCCCTGGCAACGACATTAAAATTGTTTTGGGAGATTGTAATGCCAAAGTAGGAATGGAAGATGTTCTTTGTCCAACAGTCCGAAAATTCAGTCTACACGGTAACACCTCCGGAAACGGATTCAAGCTGGACATCCACAAGGCAAAATGGCCATCTCCTGATCATAACACGACGAATTAGATTAATCCTGTGGTAATAGATGGTAGGCGTGCTTCTAGTGTCATGGACGTGCGTGTGATTCGTGGTGCTAATATCGACTCGGATCACTACCTGGGTGCAGCTAAGGTACGCACGAACGATGCTGCATACAGGGCAACGCTGCAGCCAATTGTAACGTGTGAAGTTAGGGAATGCTACAAGGAGAAGAGAAGAAAGGCGCACCATCTTTTTAGGCGGAAGAAGCGATTGTGGAAAGAGCGTGAGAGTGATTAAATAGAGAGGATAGAGGTGAAACCCGAAAATTCTACCAAAAGATAAGAAGTACAGGGTATGTTCTGTAAGGACAGGGAGGGAAATCCGATCACAGATACGCAGAATATGCTGCAACTATGGATAGAGCATTTTTATAAGCTCTTAGTTCCGGATGGTAGCATGAGTGAGGAAATGTTACAAGTTTTCAGTAGAGGCGAAAAACTAATTCCGCCAATATAATGGAATACTTGTTATAAACAAATATACCGTTTTAAAGGAAACTCAATAATATTTCAATAAAATAACAAAATTTATTTCTCTTCTTCCTTCTTGCGAAATTATTACGGATTTTTGATTTAATACAGCTTTCATGAAATTTTTTGATCTACATGTCAATATTATTTCAAGTTAAAGTATCACAAACCAAAATCAACAGCTATTGATAAACAGATTTTTAACATGAAAACAATCACAACTCGAATTAATACACTTTTGCTGATTCATTTGAGTACCGTAACCCTTGAACACTTCAACGCAACTAGAATTACAATTCTTTAATTGAATCAAAACAAACAATATGAGTACGCAAAGAAAGACATAACGGCATTTCTCTCATGAAATATTACAAATAGAATAACAAAAATTTTACAGTGGTTAGATATGGTAATCATACACCGTTTCCTTCAAAAAAGTGGAAAATAGAATTTTTTGAGTTGTGTTACTTTTGATGAACAGGTGCGATATATCGATTGCATTGGCTAGTTCATGTTGTGCGGATGGACCCAAATGCTTCGGGACGGAAAGTTTTCGACAACGAACTCGATGGACGGTGCAAAAGATGGCGACCAAAACTCCGTTGGAGGGACCAGGCTTTTGAAATACTATCGAAACTTGGTGTGATGAATTGAAGGAGAAGCGCAGAAGATCGAAGTGCTTGGATTTAATTCCTACGGGCGGCGTGTAATAGATAAGGATGTCTATTCCAGTCGCCGCCTAAGAATAAGAAGATAGTTAATCCCAAACGAAGCCACGGCAGCCACTTGAACGATGTGATATTCCACACATAATGCGACTGACAGGCCTTTCAAATAAAATGGAAAATTCGTTGATGTCCCACAGGCAAATTGTTTTACGCATCCAAATTGAAAGTTTCTTCGAATACACTTTTCAGTACGAAAAATATTTTCTAATGCAATTTCCTATAAGAAGGTTTCCCCACATGAAAAATTTATTTTAAAACAGATGGGCTGGTGGAAGAAAAAGAGGCTTTGAAGTTGTTCGGCGATTTTATTTATCAAAAAACTATTGCCACTAATAATTCAAAAAACTTAATCAGAAACTTCTGCAAGAAACCCCCTTTTTCGTGTTTCTTTAAAGACGTTTTTTATGCAGAAATGCGTTTTGGGAAACATTCCCCCCTAGGGCAAAACATATATCTCACAAGACATTTTTCGTCCCCATTTTTTAAGTAAGGACGTAGAAATCTGCTTGGAATATAGGGGACCGCATTGGAAGGCAATAAAAACCCGTCTTTAAAGAAAAAGTTTTTACAAAACACATTTTTATATGAAAAATTTTTCCATAAACCCCTTACCTATATAAAAGCTGAAACTGTCAAGGAAATAAAGCGACACTTCAAAGTCCAAAACTCTTTTCTACATAATGTAATACTTTTCTACAAGAAAAGTATCTCCAATATTCTTTGATTTAGAAAACTGACTTGGAAGGAAATTTTTCTTCAATTTTATTTCCATATCGCAATCCAAAGCCGCATACGGGTAAATTGATTACGCAAACCAACATTTTGCGACATATGCTTGAAATTTTACAACTCAGTTCTTAAAAAGTTTTAATAATGATTATTATAGTAATAGTAATGACGGTATTAACAACGAAGGAAGGAAGTTTTAATTTTTATTTAAAAAAAAACGCTTTGAAAACACTTTCCATATTGAAAGAAGACACTTTTCGTATAAAAACACTATTTGGGACAACAGTTTCCTACAGAGAAATGTACTGGAAAGCACTTTATTAAAGATTGAATTTCCCACTTTCTTGTGAATTTTAGACTAAAAAACTTAGAATTTACTCCAGAAGACTATATATTTGCAACATTGACTTGGCCCACTCATATTTCAATTTATTTAAAGCGATGTCAAACCGACTTTATATGAACTTGGAGCTTCGATAATGCTATAGTTCATTGCGGATGACTCGCCTCTAATTCTCTTAATCCGACGTCATATTAGTGGGCTAAGTATTTCGAGTTTTCGTATAATTATGCGAGTGATTTCCAATACGAATATAATCAAAGATCTTCAACTTTCTTATCAAAAGATGATACTTATTTCTGTCACTAATTTGCAAAATATTTTTCATATAGAAAAGTGTCATGGAAGAAAATTTCACTTAGAAAACTGTTTTGAAAACATTTTTCATAAAGAAAAGTATATTGGAAGAAAATTTCCTATTAGACAGTGTAACTCAATGCATTTTCTAGCAGTTTTGCGGCACAGTTCTCTACGAAAAACGTGCTATTTAAATCGATTTTTTTTTTTATAAGAAAAGTGTCTTTCAAATGAAACTTTAAATATAAAGTGTAAATTTTCAAGACACTTCTCTATGTCAAAATTTATTTATAAGAAACTGTTTTCGTGAAGAGGGGTCTTCTACACGGAAAGTTTCTTCAATTACCCTCAAGTGCAGTTCTCTGTATGAAAGGTGGCCTCCAGAACAGTTTTCTACAACTGATCTCAACAGATTCTTTAAAAAAATCACATTCTGTATTTGGGTCTTTTTTTTTTGCTCCGACAAACATAATAAATTCTACTTCAAAATTCACCCATGGACTATCAAATGAATAACAGGGCATCTGTTATAGCTTTCTAGAGCCCATGAGTTTTTCCCTCACAATTCTGGACCAAGTTTTAAGTTTTAAGGCAGTATGCTTTGTGAAAATTGTCTTTTCTCCATTGAAAATGTTTCTCAAATCACGAGAAACTTTTCTATATGAAAAGACAAGACACTTTTCCAAATCAAAAATATCTTCTCAAAACGCATTTCCACATGAAAGTGCCTTCCAAGACACCTTTTCTTTCATGTCCATTTTCCAATACACTTTTTGACGAACACTTTCCCAAATAAAAAGTACCCACCACGCCACATTCATAAATATAATGTCTTCAAAGACATCATTTAATTAATTTACTACTAAAAATTTGATTCGAATTTTTCTTATGTCCTTGATAAAAAAGGTTTGGAAAATGGTTCTATTCTTCTCAAATAGAAAAGCGTCTTTTAAAAAACTTACATACAATACATCCTACATAACATACAATAGTCCTTTTGAAGATAACTTCAAAGTATCTTCTAGTATAGCTACCTACATGAAAAGTAACATTTGAAAGTTTTCTATATGAAAGGCGTTTTCTAAAGAACTTTTCCGAATGAAGCGTGTTCTGCAACACATTTTTCTACATATATAGTTTTTTAAAGACATTTTTCTACTGTAAAAATCGCACTAAAATTTCTTCAACTATATTTAAACACTGATTGCTGAGCGGAAAGTCATGAAAAGTTGCTTTCAAGATAGTTTTTTACATCAAAAGCGTAATCGAAGCCACTTTTGCTTTGAACGATATAAATAAGCGGGTTTTTTTGCAAAACACTCTAACAGCAGTTTTCTGTAAGAAAACAAAAATTTTTCCATAAAGAGTATTTCTTAAAAAGCTTATACTTGGAAGGGTGGATAAAATTGTTTTTCAAGAAGAGAATGAAAGGAATGAATTTTCTGTATGAAGGGAATGAAAGGTAACAACAAAAAATTGCTTTCCCGGCAAAGTATTTTGCAAGAGACTTTTCTGGTTTTGGCAAATAAAATCAAAGAACTTCAAAGTCGCCTTGCCATATGCCAACTTTTTTGGAATATGTTTCAATAGTTCGAGAATCTCGAAAATGTTGATTTTATTTATAAAATTTTACTTTACAATATCTTGTATGTTCGGGTGTTTTATGTATTGATTAATTTTCTGCTATTTGAAAACATTTCATATATTTACCCTTCTTTTCAGGTAATTTTGCACAAATTATAAATTTTACCTTATTTTTTATTTATTTTTTTTTTCTCAATATTTTTTTTAATGTAAGATTTTTATTTTACAAATTATTCCCATTAATTTATTTACTTTCTCATATATTTTGTATAATTCCATTGTTTGATAAAAAGTTTTTTTGTGGCAGTTTGTCAATTTCTTGTTTATTTTCCGCATTTGATTTTGGATTTTTTTCTTTTTTCCCAATTATTTCTCTGAACCGGAAAAAGAATATTGCTTTTTTAACTTTTATATTTTCACAAATCAACTGTAACCAAAGCGGCCGCTACGATGATGGCCTAAGAAAATCCCACATTGTTGAAATCAAAATACAACAAATGTCATTAACACTTTTCTAATGGGAGAGGGAAAAACAAATTAAAGGCCATTTCAAACGGTTGTTTTTTATATTTTGAATTAGCAGCGGAAGAAGGAAATGAAATCGAACAGAATGAAGTGTGCGGCGAATTACGGACACACGCTCGCTTGCACTTATTTCAAATATCGCACACATGCTTGCTCATGAAAAAACAATCCTACACACACACACACATATATATAGAGGCATTTGCAATATTCGCCAACTTACTCACACACTCATTGTAGGCGCACACCACATATTTCTTGGAAATTCATAACAGCTATCCGACAGTAATACAACAACCACGAGAGACTATTTAAAAATTTTTGCGCCAAAAAATTGGCTGTTTTAAAAATTGCACAAAAATTGAAAAGACATTTTCAAAATATGAAAAGAAATATAGTGAATATTACCCACATTTGTAGCAGTGACGTATTTTTTGTTGTTTGTTTGGTTGTTTTTCTATTTTTTTTTTAATTTTCAGAACTCTTTGTTGAGATCTTGTCAAGATTTCACCAATTTTTTTATAAATTTTTTATGTGCAATCATGTTTGTTTTTTTATTATTTCTATATTTGTTTCCATAAATAGAATGTATTCTTTTTTAATTTTCACTATTTTGTAAAATTTTGCATAATTCTCTTCTTATATTTTGTTAACTAAACTTTTTTACACTCAAAATTGTATTAAAAATCGCGTTTTATTTTTTAACTTCCACGAGATCGAGTCGCGTGCGTGCTAAAATTTGTTGCTGCCTGTGCCTGCCCGCCGCGCTGTGTTGAATGTGTGATAAATTCTCACCGCCATCATCATCGGCAGCAGTTCAGTTGTATTTGAAATGTTGTTTCTTGTATCGTACCCTGTGCGGCGACGATGCTTTTCTTGCTTCACACGCTGTGGCTTGCAATCGCAAGTTGTTTCAGTTCTTCTCGCTCGCCGTTTTCTGTTTGTTGTTTTCTATTTTATATGAATGATGCGAGTAGCAACACCGACCGTGCGACCTACAGACCGACCGACGACAAACACCGTAAAACACTGCCAAACCTTATGAAATCGATTTGTAACTGAAATGCTCACAATTGAAATAAAATTTCTCAACGTCTGTTGAGCTGAGTCGGGCAGAGCAGTGCCAGTGCTGCCAGTCAGCGTTGGCGTCGTCATCATCTTCGTTGCCGTTCGCCTTCGTGTGTGCTCACCGTACTGCTGTTACTGTTGCTGTTGCTCTACTGTCTCTGCTATTGCGTAGTCGGGCTTGCAGTCTTTGTTATTGTCTCTGCTACACACACGACAATTGGCGATGTTGCTGGCGCTCGCATCTCGGTGTTCCACCAGTTCCTTCCTCTAAGCGTAATGGATGTTTATTGTTGACTGTTCGTTGGTTAGTTGTTGCTGTTATTTTGAAGATGGTAGTGAAAGATGTGCAATAATATCGGTTATGATGAAGTTGGTAAGAATGGGAATGCAGTTGCCACTAATGCTAATGATTAAGTTGCTAAGAATGTTAGCGAAGTTGTCTCTCATGTTAATAATGTTGTGATGTTTGATTGGAATAGACTAATTGTCAAAAACAAAAAGGCAAACCAATGATTGCGTGTGGATAAATGAATTAGTTTAATATATTTGATTGGCTAAAATTAAAATTTAAGTTGTCACTGATGTTTAGCTAAATACAGTGATAGTTTGATTCATACAACAAATCCATGTTAATATCAAAACGTCGGAACAACTGAAGCAATTTTATCGAAATTTATTGCACAGATAATGCAAAATTTATCAAGAACTGTAGACTATCGTGATTTATAATTTTCATCAGTGGACAAAATAGGAGGGGCGTACGAATAGAGTAATGATTACTGAAAATATGGATATTTGAATTCCAGAAGTCGAAAAAAATTCTCTCTGATTGCTTTCTCTTGAAAAGTCAGTACTAATGCTGCCAAGTTGTTTTCGTGACGTTTTCCAACACCCAATTACATTTTTTATGTCATAACATTTTTGGTGTTTTATTTATAAAGTTGTGTAATTATTCTTTGGTTTTTTATATTATTTGTTTAGGCATCGGTGTCAAAAGTTATATATCGAATTTCGCCGTGTAGTCAGCAGAGTACCAATCTTAAATCACAAGTGGCGCATATTTAGTGCCGAAGTTTGAAAAAAAAGTGATCTGCCAAGTATAAATTTTCAAAATTAAAAAGGCTCTGACTGTTCGGTAGGGTCCATGATTATACTTATATGGAAGGGGGCGCCACATGATTATACTTATATGGAAGGGGGCGCCACAGTATAATAAATGAACGAAAATACCCTTTTATCATGTCTAATATCTGAGATCATAAGGAAAAACGACTTGAGAGGAGTTAGGGCAAAGTCCGGTTTATTCGTTATTATTGTTGTACCTACTTGAAAGCATAATTACGGTCGATCCCATTATCAAAATTCGTTGTAGCTCTCAAGATATAACAATTTTTGAAAGCGGCGATTTTTTACAAAATTACATAATATCTCTAAATATTAACATAAGCCGTATTCTTCGAAAGATTATAACAAATTTCCATAATAGCCATTTCTTGAAAAAACGTTCAATATCACAAAACAATCAATTCGGTGTCAAGTTGTTCATCCTTATTAGCACAGATGCCTTGTAGCTTATTTTTTCTATAAAATATAAACTAAAACATAACATCTACAATTACGTCCTAATTTAGACGATGATGTTAACACATTTACGATGTAGCTTTGTTCCTTTCCATACCTACATATTTTCGTAGAGTATTAATTTTAATTATCGAATAATGTCTAGGAATATGACAACCAAATTTTATTTGTTGGTTTCAACTGCTAGGGCGAATTATTTAATTATGAACAAATTTTGAAATAAGTGACACTTGCTGTCGTTTATAAGGTCGTGAATGATGTACCGCTCTACCACGTGCGTAAGAAATGTAAGTATTTTATACATACGAGGGGGGTCCCAAAATTAGCCAAACTAACAAGGAAGACACAAAAAAGTTGGTAAAAAATTTCTTTATTTTTCAACATAATCTCGTTTTAGCTCGATACACTTTTTCCAGCGATATTCTATAGCTTCTATAGTCATCAACCGCTGACCTCACTCCGTCATTGTTGACATTCTTTTAACACCGATCTATTTTTCAAGTTTGGAAATAGTCCGGGGGAATTCATGAATTTTGGCAATCGCAATAGTAGATGTGCTAACTGGAGCATTGTCTTGATGAAACAACACTTTCTTTTTCGCAATATGCGGTCTTTTTCCCACAATTTCATCACCTAAACGCTGCAATAAATTAGCATAATATTTGATGGTTTTTCTTTTCTGAAGATAATCAATAAAAATAATTCCATGAGTATCAAAAAATAAAAAAAAAAATAAATAAAAAAAACAAACAGGCGCCATAGCCTTGCCTGCAGACGGAACCGTCTTCGCCTTCTTTGGACACGATTCTTCCATTACAGTTCACTGCATTGACTGCTCTTTTGTCACAGATGTAAAGTGGTGGACCCAAGTCTCGTCCATGGTTATAAATCGACACACAAATTCGCCTTTATTGCGATGAAACATCTTCACGACGCCCTTTCTTCTCCATTGAAAGCAAGAGCGACACTCATCTTGCGCACTGCTTTCTCATCCTCTAACCTTCGGTCAATATACGATGTATAGAATTTTTTCAAATGCCCATCATTTCAGTTAACTCACGCACCTTCAGCCGACGATCATCCAATACCAGTTTGTGAATTTTCTTAACTGTGTCGGGCGTGGACACCTCAATTGGTCGATCACAACGGTTTTCGCCTTGGCAGCTCGTACGGTCTTGTTTAAACTCAGCCGCCCAGAGTAGAAAGTAAATATTAAATTACATAACGGTGACCAAATTTTTCCATGTTTACAAATTCACTGAGATAGTTTAATTTTCAAATAAACATGCTAAACAACGTGGCGCCTTGAAACTTAAAACATATATTCTAAAAGGTTGCAGCTTTTCAGCAAAATATTTTTTTTTAAACTACCAGCACTATCTATACGTCAGACCGGCTAGTTTTGGGATAGACTAGTTAGTTTGTTAGGGGAAAAAAATCTTAAAGGGCGCATTTTTCAAAAGTTAGATTTGGTTTTCGCATGTTTTATATATCACATCTGGAGATCACAGTATCCTGGACGACAGCATACAAGTAGGCTTGTTAAACTCGCCTTCTGCTCATATCTAATTTACCGGTCTTGACCGTTTTTCCAGTCAAAAATCGAATTTATATTAGTATTTTTTATACCCATTGCTCTTGATTATTGACAAATTATTACAATTATAGCAAGGCTTAACCAAAAAAAGCTTAGTACAATCGCTGTATGGCAAGTTTTTTTTACTGGACAGTTTTTGCTTTGTGCCGCCACCTGCAGGCCATAGTGTAAAGTACGATGCGCCAGAGAATTGAGCTTGTCAGAGACGCACTCTCACATGTATTACAACTTGAAAATTCCTGTTTTTTCTGTGAAAAGAAATAATTTTGCAATAACTACGGTCACCTGTGAATGTTTGCAAAAGCTGAGTTCAATCGCTATATGGGCAAGTTTTCTGCTACTGGACTGATTTCACCTGATTTCAAGTTATGACTGTAAAATAGTATATTAGTAAATTGGTTTTAACAATTAACTTTTTATTTGTTGCAAACGCAATTACAAACTAAGTATAGATACAAAAATTGATACATTTTAAAAAATACTTACCGCGTCGAATCTAAACTCATAGTTTTTTGTTTTGATATTAATTAATATAATATTTTTAATATTATTACTATTGTTTTTTTTTTTTTTTTTGTTTAATATTAATCTTAAATTAAAAAAATGCACAAATATTATATTAATATTAAGTTAAGCACAAAATAGTACCAAATGAGAAAAGTATTAATTAGTAGAATATAATATAATATAATGTAATATAATATAATACTTATATTAATTATTAATATTGTATTAACATAATATTAATATTAATTAGTATTAACATTATTATTAATTAATTAGGAAAAACGACGACTTTTTACAACGAAAGGCTGAGGATATGGAAAATGGCCGGTGTTCAGGTTAGTCACAAAACGTGAAAAGTAAATGTAGTGGCGCAAGACCCTCCTCCCAAAATAACAATGATGGAAATATCGTCACGTATACGCAGAATGTGCTGCAGAAATGGATGTAACACATTTACAAATTGCTAACGCCGGAGAGCATTACAAATGATGGTATTAAACCAATTACCAACGATGGCACCACTGAGCCAGAAGATTGGCAATATAACGGTTTAAGAACAACTAAGTTGCGATTGCCGATAGTTTTCGGACGATGATTTAAAAATCGGCCTGCGTTAGCTCTTGCACACGTTGGGGAAATTGAAAGTGTGTCCGATGAGTGGAATAGTTAAAGGATGTTTTTTTATGTTATATAAAAAAATTAAATATAAAATTATTATTTTATTTATATTTATTTTAATTTATTTATAAGTTTTTGTTAAATACATCACTTAATTGCACTAAATTGATTAACTTTAACTTTACTACTTAATACATTAATTTTTATTATACAAATGCGCTCTTAACTTAACTGACAACTGACTCTGCTTACCAATTGAGAAGATCTTTTATATTCAAAAAATGTAATTCTTAGCATTTTCGTTATGTCTGTGAATTAATTATTTTGGTAAACAATTCTGCGGAATTGTTTGCCACATTTACAAAATTATTGGTAACAACGGAAATTGAACTTGCACAAAAGGCAAAAATGTCATTCTCAGCACTTTCATTTTGTCTGTGAACTAATTATTTTGGTAAATAATTCTGTGGAATTGCTTGCCACTTTTATAAAATAAAGGAAACGTAAAGAAAGTCTGAACTTGCAAACAACACAATTGTTAATTGGTGAATAGTTCAATGGAATTATTTACCAATTAAAATTATTGATAAATTTGAATAAGAATTATTAAAATTCAATTTAGTCAAATTTTGCGTATGCGCGTGTATAAAAAAAAATTAGGGTGCCACTAATTTATATTATGAGAAAATAGGGTGCTTCTAAATTATATTGGTTGGTGTAACATAGAGATTAGGTGTCACTATAACATGGAATCTGTTTGTTTTACGACATATTTTTAAAATATCGAAGTGTGTTTATCGATTATATCGATATCTATTTCCTACCCATCGCACTATACGCCCTAACGGGTGGAGAATGAAAGTACCAAATAAAGCTTGTTTTATTCGGCCTTGTTGGGCGTTTAGACCTGTTCACTCGATCAAATATCCCAACAATGTCGAATTCTTGAAGAGACCCCAAAAGAAAAACAAATCAACATCATCGTTTTCGACAGCACTATTCGACTGAATTTACTTGAAATCATGGCTGTTTGGAACTCCTGCGAAGTTGGTGCGACTTTGCTACGTGTGCACCCCTCTATTGCCTCAATCTTCCGACCGTTTCAGGATCTTTTCAGGTCGTGTGGCAACAAAAAATTCTTTACACAGGGCAACAGCTTATCATTAGGTGTTTGCAACATATTTTTGAAATTGATAACGAGTAAAACTAAAACCAACTCTATTCCCACAATTTTCAACAAAAGTCGAAGAATACTACTGCAATGAGGATATTGAAAGGGCCACACTGTTACTGTAGTGGGTATGGTAATAAGCGAGGACTGCTTTCCTTTAACGAACAAAGTTAACTCGCATAGCAAAGGAGCGCTAGGGGAAATTAGGAAACTAGCGGCTAAACAAGTAATTTAATTACAAAACTTCTTTTCTTCGAACGGAAATCCAAATGTTCCATACAGTAATCCTTCTCATCTTGCTATACAGAGCAGAATCTGGGGTTAGAAGTTATGTAACCGTCGTTGTGCTCAAGCTTAACAAAATATAGAAATTGCGTTGATGGGTCCTGTTATGCGTCTAATGCCACATTACGATAAGACAGTGCAGAAAAGACCGATCAAAATTCAGTTGTTTAGGACCAGGTAGAATTTGCGATGAAAAGTAGAATAACCGATAATGCGCTTGAGATTGTTTAATATGTGAGGGTTATAACTGATAATTGACTCATTTAAACGTCAATCTAAGTACGTAAACCTGACGGTGCGTAGGAGTTTGCTGAAATCTGCTAGATTTCGAGCCATATGAGGTTAAAAGTTAAAGTTAAAGTTTAATTTAAAACTGCTCAATATCGATCGAGTATAAAAAACTTAACCAATTAACTGAAATTGCCCCTATAAAAATGCATATTTTTCAGAATTATTCAACAAAGTTACAACCCACTTGTTAAATAAAATCAATACACCGTGGTAGTCAGTGTATGAAATACGAGTATATACTGGACATGCCATGAATATTTCTTAAGGAACTCCCCTAATCGCCGCTATTGTTATGGGAGAATGGATAAAAATCGGCTATTAAGTATGAGACAAGTCCATTTGTCTGGCATATAGCCCAGGATATTTCAGAAGTGTTAGTAATAAAATATTTCAGAAGTGTTAGTAATAAGAAGGCTTGCTCGTATAAAGATTGAACCCTTATTTAAAATGACGGTTTATTTCGGTATTTTCCAAATAATTTTGCTAGAGAGTGCTGTGGAAATTTAGAGATATGAAAAAGACACACTATCAATTAGTGTATATATTGTGAATCACGGTAATTGCAGGTATGGTTATTAAAAAAGCTGCAAAATTGGTCTCATAGGAAAGAACTTAGCCATACAATTACCAAACCGGAGAAATTTTGGAATTTTTGTGATATTTTCCTCAGTTTTCTAGCAAAAAATAAAAAATTATCTCGTATGCCATGGGTGAAATATGGTAGAGCTTCTAGGCGTTATATTTTCAGACTCATCGAAACGGGACCTAGAGTTCAATGAGAACTCTTGGAAAAACTTTCATACTGATAAGGAGAGTTCTCTTCTTTGTCCAAATAAATCACTTGTTGTTCATGTCCCCATCACCACCTCTCCAACCCCTACCCACTTCTTTGTTGTATTCACCGCATGGCTGACTCACTTACTTGTCTCACTTCGCCATCATATGTAAACGCCGAACGACTCGACTGACTCACGTATGTTTATTTTTGTTTTTTCCTTTTCTTTGTTAACGCGGTTGTTTGTCTGGCTGTTTATCGTAATGCCAATTTTGTAGTGTTTTTCGTCTGTTTGTTTGCCATTCGCTTGTATTTGTTTATGACGATTTTGTTTGCCAACATTTTTGTGGTTTATTTGTCAGGAGTTTCATTTCCAATCTCAACTCACAAAATTTCACTTCTATGATTTTAATTATTACTTGCACATTGTTTGATCACGTTGTTATTTGTAGACGTTTTGTGCTGACTGCAAAAGTAAAACAATTTCGCAATTCGACTAGTTGCCACAACAGCCACTAACATTTGACAAATTTCCACTAAAAGTATGTAGTGAATGTCTATGATGAATTGCTATGATTGCTTCTGATATCTATTAAAAAATGAAAAGGGAATGAGTGGATAATGAAAAATTCGTGGATTCAACAAATTTTCATAGAAAACTTGTCGCCCTAGACCAAATTTTATAGGAAACTCATTGCTTTAGACAAGCTTATTACTCCAAGTTTTTAAAGAAAATTGGAGTCCCAGAAAAAAAGTTTTCCAGAAAACTTGTTGCCGCAAATAAGTTTTCATAGAAAACCTGTCGCCTCAGATAAGTTTTCATAGAAAACTTGTCGCCTCAGATAAG
>JAHXMU010000072.1:6211160-6280067 GCA_019455685.1 Philornis downsi
AGTTTTCATAGAAAACTTGTCGCCTCAGATAAGTTTTCATAGAAAACGTATTTTGTAGGAGTGCCAAAATTTTAGGGAAGGGTTTGTATAATAAAATATGTATACGTAGATTTTGCGTAAGCTTGTGCGACCCAATGGAAGGCGAAAATTGATTTTAGAGCAGTATTTTTTTTAAGGAATTGCCGAATTTAAAGTATTCAATTTCCGAATCATCGTAGAGATTCTCTGAAAATCATTTTTGTCGTTTCCTTAACTCCGTATTAAATTTTGTCTGCTATTCAAAACAATTTCATATTTATCACATTCGACAAGTAATTAACCTTTGCGTATTTAAATTAAAAGCATTCCATGAAGAAGTAGACGTAAACAACTCAGCCCCCTTGTTTTTCAATTCTCTTACATTTTCCCTTTCCATTACTTGACCCAAACAATCATGATTGGGTTCATAGTAATCAAGTTGGGGAGAAGAAGCCCCACCATTAAAAACATTTCGTCTTACAAACAAAATTGTTTATCACCCGCAAACAACAACAACAACGATAAGAAATAAAATAAAAATACTTCAGCAACCAACAACATAATTAAACTCATCGTCATCATCAGCGTTTGCAGCAACATTTTTTTGTCTTGTTACTTTTATACAGCAACAGTAATGTCCCATTGGTAAACAAACGTAGACGCTGACAGCACTGTCAACACCATGGTCCACTTCGTTGCGCTGCAGAGCTGTTAACTTTGCTACAGGAAAACCCCCATCGTACTCAGCCCATTAAAAAAAACCAACACAACAGCAAAACAACAACCGACCGACCAACCCAACGACAGAACGGCCGACCAAAACGCGTAACAAACAAACAACCCAACCAGCCAACCAACCAATGTGTGCAAAAACGTCATGATTAAGTTAAAATTGTGAAATTTATTTAACAACAAAATACTCACTCATCACAATAATAATAACCTGTGTGTGTACGAGTACGTATGTTTGCCATGCTATGACTACGATAGTTGTTGTTTTATTTTCATATTTGTTTTGTTTGGTTTTTGTTTACATTTCCTTGAACAGAAAACAAAACAACAACAACTCCCTCAAACTGTACGGTCGTAATAACAACAACTATGATATGCTTTGGGATTAGATAGAGAGAGTGAGTAAGAGAAATATCACAGAGTAAAAGTGTTGCCAACAACTTCGAAACGAATTTGATATCAAATGATGGCAAATTTCATTCTAACGGAAATTCGAAATTTATATTGACAGGTCACAAAACGGATTAATTTCTATTGTTTGTTAGTGACTGTTACAAACAATATTTTTGCAGTTGTATTGTTTTGGGGTAGGAGTTTTGCAAATAATAGGAATCTACGACTCAAAATCCACTATTTCAGAATTCTCAACTCCTGTTTCAGCTTAGAAAAATTCAGATGTACTGTACTATTCGCTCATAGTCAACACACTTTGCACATAAATTGCAAATTATGTCGCGTACTGGAGTGTAAGCTCAATTTGTATATATGTATGTTTGTTGCTTGTATGCGATCGTATATAAAACAACTTTCTCGAACTACATATTGTAATAGGAAATGGATTACGTAAAAAGGTTTGCTTATTTCAAATTAAATTCCTTCCATTCCTAATTCCCTGAATTACTAAAATTAGAAAAGTATAAATCTGATGACTTGAAATTACGTACATAGCAACTTCTGAGTCTTAAAATGCTAACGGTCTTATTTGCGACGATACACAATAATGCCCAATGGTTTTAAAAAGCTTTACTAAAAAACCTTATCCATAAACGTATGATATCAGTGCAATAACTCGGTAGTTGGATATTAACAGTTTGCATGCATTTATTTAACAATTAAAAATTTCGTCGTAACAGTCTAATGAAAAAATAAACTAAAAATCCGATAATAATACAAAACAAGTTCACTGCTTTGGTGTATTATTTTCCTTTTTTTTTTTTTTGTTTAACGTTTGAAGATACATTTTTAAATGAAAGATACATTTTAAATGAAGACTTCATATATACATATAATTTTGTTACTATTATAGGATAAACACGCAATTTCATGTTTTCTATGCCAGAGAGGTAATTTATTGGATCTTGACATATATACGTACATACTATATATTTGGGCTCTAAAATAAAAATGCAAATTTTGAATACGAACACGAGATTTTACGAAAACTTCAACTTCCTCAATCTATTTCAAGTTTGTATGATAATGCCGCAAAGTGCAACTCTCTGCTTTGATCCACATACTGGATAATTTATATAGAATTTAAATTTTAATTTCAATTTGAATCTTATATTGATAAATGTTTTATTTAATGTCGGCAATTATGTGTCGAATATAATATCAGATAAATGTCCGCCTCTGTTAGCCTCACAACTGCGAGCTCTTTTGACCACATTTTTCATTACATTCTCACATATTTCACGCAGTATTTCATTAATTTCATCACGAATATTTTGTTTGAGTTATTCAAGCGTTTCTGGTTTGTTTGCGTTTCTGCTTTTCAGATATCCCCACAAAGAGAAGTCCGGAGCAGTCAAATCAGGCGACCGTGGATGCCAATCAACATCACCATTTCTTGAAATAACTTGTTGTGGAAAGAGGTCTCGCAGTAATTTCATTGTAATCCTGGCAGTATGCGATGTGGCACCGTCTTGTTGATTCTACATGTTTATCAAGCCCAAAGCGTGCAGTTGTGGCGTTAAAAAGTTTTTAATCATATCACCATATCATTTCCCATTGACAGTTACAGTTACGCCGTTTTCAGTTTCAAAGATGTAAAGTCCAATGATCCCTCCTGACCAAATTGCACACCAGACTGTCACTTTTAATGGATGCAAAAGTGACTGATGAATAATTTGAGGGTTTTCCATTGCCCAGAACCGACTATTCTGTTTATTCACATATCCATTCAAATGAAAATGTGCATCGTCACTCATTATGATTTTTTAATGAAAATCGGGATTGTCATGGGCGTAAATAGTGTTGTGGAAGAAGCTCTTGTGTCAACTGAATCTTAAATGGAAACAAATACAAATCCTTGTGCAAAATTGTGGCCAAAGTGGTTCTTTGAAGACCAAGCTCGTGAGCACGGCGTCGAATTGAGGTTGATGGATTGTTTTGATCACTTTCTTGAGCAGCAGTAATATTTTCAGCCGATCTTGCTGTACGTGATTGGCCATGATTGGCCCTATCAGCTACAGACCCTCTTTCTTCGAGATCACTCACTACACGATAAATAGTGCGTCTTGTTAGCACGTTATTTCTCCCAATAATTTCACGTAACTTTCTCATCATCACAGTAACCGATGATAGATTTTGATAAAATGTTTTAACGATAAAAACACGTTAATTTATCGAATATTTTTCCATAATAAATTTGCCTTCTCTACTTCTACTTTCTACTCTACTTCTATATGAACTGCCAAGACTAATGTTTACCAAAATGGAGGCAAAACAAAGTAGTATACCTTCCCGTCGGACACCCTGTACATCAACAAAGTAAAATAACGCATTATCCTGGAAATTAATAAATAAACAGATAACTTCGGAGAAAATTTAACCATCTATTAACTAATCAGAAATAATGAATATCAAAACATTTTGTGAATTATTTTAGGACCAATTGTATCCAAAATATACCATATTATCCATTTTTCGGTTTGAAGAGTAAAGTTAAACAAAACACGATGAAACATTTTTTTCATCACAATGCTTGCACCTTGTCATAATGCATGAAATATAATGTCATTTAAATGATCGCCTCTGGATTGGTTGCAGCAGTGGACCCTTTTGATGAATGTTGGTTTGCAGGTGCTCCAACGTTTGGGAATTATCCGCGAAAACACGCAAAAAGAAAGTCTAACGGCGTCAAATTACATGATCTTGGTGGTCATTTGATGTCGCCGAAACCTTAATGTACGCTTTCTGAAAACTTTTCGTGCAATAAAGTCAAAATCGGTCATGTTGTGTGGCTCGTGGTACCGCCTTGTAACCACATATCGTCCAGTTCATAAAAATCAAACCAAAAAAAAGTCGGTTATTATACGGCAATAGCGCTTTGAATTGAAATTCGCCATACTTTCACTAACAGGAGCGATATTTTCGGCAGTACGTACATTGCGATGATGCACACGCCTAATCACATCTGTAACGCTTCCTGTCTCTTCAAATTTCTTTATAATCCCGCCGATTTCTTGAACAGTGCGTCGATTATGACGACCATAATTACCCCGTATTGCATGAAAAGTTATAACTGCCCTTACACGTTCTGAGCGTCAGTATCAACACGCTAAAATTTGTCTGAAGTAACATTTTGTTGTGCAAACGAGATTCAATTTCAACCAAATCGCAAGTATCCATTATAAACTTTGCTTGATAACGGTAGTTAATAGATACTCGACTTTTGATTACTCTATTTGACGCCCTGCCCAAAACTATTAATTATTTGTTTGTGTTATAATCAAATTACAAAAAACTGGGCAACACTGGTCACAATTTACGAGAGGAGGGAGTTAATCGAAAAACTATTATTCGCACGCTACACTTGTTTGCTAGAGAAAACTTCGCTGGCCAACAACAGAACTTTTTATTATCATTTGATGATAAACACAAGTGAAGCCTTCATCAATACAAACATCATTGCGTTGTTTGTGTGACAAGTATACCACATTGACAGAGGGGTTTCGGAATGTAGTTTGTTGAAAATTTCGTGAAAAGGACCGAGGGGACAGAGTTGGTCTTCTTATAAACCTCATTATATTGGTGCTTTTTTTAGTGCTTCGATGAAGTTGTTTACGTTTTCTGTTCGAATTTTGTTTTGTTTATTTTTATTTGTGCGAAAAACGAAATCCAATGACTCCAACAAAAACAACAACATGAACTACACAATACAATAACGCATCAGCTCCTCCTTCGACGTCATCATCGCGTTGTCACCACCTCGACAACGTACCACAATAATATTAATATTAGCAATACAGCAACAGTGTTAACGTCACAATAACAACGCAACGTCAATGCGCCGCTAAAGCACTTGGTCACAGCGCCAAAAGATGAAATGTGCGAACAAAACATCATCATCATCATCATCCATCCATCCATCCAGGCGACCAAACAACCAACCCACCATACAAACCTTCGTCAGACGAACTCATCGTCACCGCCGTCTTCGTCGAATGCCAGCCACAAACAAGAATTGTGTTGTTGTCTGTCAGCCGGTCGTTTTATCATTTTGGTCACTGCGTCGTTGGTGTCAGTCAGAAATCAAGAGAGTGAAGACGACGAGGCAGCAGAAGAAGAGTTTGCTTGCTCCAACCATCCACACATCCACCGTCAGTCAGGCAACCACTATTAAATTCACTCGCACACAACAGAGTTTTGTGTATTTTGGAAACAAACAAATGAAATGTGTAAAGGAATTGCAGAAAAATATACAAACAACCCGCAGTGGCGTATGTTGGGCTTTAGTGGGGGCCTCAGCCACGTATGGCACGAGCAATGGAGTCATAGCGTATAGAAGTAGGAGTGAAGAGTACTGTTAGGGCGATGTTGATTTGAAGGAAACATTTAGCTGAAGATTATTACTACAGTTTCCCAGTACAAAAATTATATAGTCAACTATCATTATGATACTCTGTACAGTACTGTATTGTAACATCTAACCCTTATCGACACTGTCGTAAATGTTGTTTGGGAATCTAGTAGTTCCCTAATTGCCGCTTCCAAATTATGCGTTTTTTTAGTGTTGTAAAGGCTTTAGCAGAAGTGACTCAACTATCCTTTAGCTATTGTAAGAAAACGCGGCTGTGAATGCAATCACGAAATTTTTTATGTTTGTGGTACATAAATATGCAAAATGCTCTCAGTTATACTGATATATGTATCATTTTTACATTTGATATCTGGCGAATATAAGAGATACTTTATTTGGACATGAAATTGTTCTTTTTCGAAACACACATCCATTTATTTACAATAACATGATTTGACTGTTGTGAAAATCGTGGAATCGTGTTTCCAATGGGTTGGAATGAACAAGTTTACAACATACATATGCAGGTATCCTATGTAGGATACCAGTATAGGATACCAAGAAAACGCATCGCCGTTAAGTAAAATAAACTCGGCACTTTAAAATTGTCTTTATTTTCAATAAAAATATATTGAATCAGTCAATTTTTTATTTTTATTTCCTTTTTACTACCTTTTTTTAGCGTATATGAGATGGCATTTGTATGGCGAAACGGGTAAAAGTTAACTGTAAAACGCAGTCAGAGTAAAAGATACAAGAGAAATCAGTTGCTATTGTGAATGGATAAATATGTGAGTAAAGGCAAATAATGAGACGACGGCCCAAATTATTTGCATTATAACTGTTGACATACATACATATGTATGTATATGTATTAACCATTTACTACTTATATATGATTATACATTTATTGCAGTATATAAACATATTGCAATAACGAATCTCTTATTTTAATTAACGCCCTCAAGCGAAAATTTTTATCCTTCGCATGAGACTGGGCATTATCCGCTGCATTTTTAGTTAGGGAGAAAACAAGTTCTCTCGTTTGCCTTATTTTGGGGTATATTTTTGGATAAATTTCACGGTCTTTTCCCGCTGCCGAACTTTAATTGTTTATTTTGCTTCGATTAGGACAACAAATTTAATTTAATTTAACTTTGATTTTTTTAATTTAATTCCTAAAAAAAGAGAGTTCTGAAAATTTCGCCGTCTGATAGTGGAAAAATGTTTTTTTAGGGAGAGAGATGGATGTAACTTTCTGTAATTTCCGCAACGTAAACTAGTTCGAGTTTAGATAACAGTATAAATCACAAGGATGTTTTATTATTTAAATTTAAATGTGGTCAAAATATGTAAAATAAAATTAAATGACTCTCTCCTTCCATAATGTTCTTCGTTAAAGTTTTCTTATTTTGATATTAATTTCATTTGTAATTTTCGTTACAGGTGAATGGACTCTTTCAGCTACACGTTGGCAATTTATTTCATATTTCAAACGTGGCAGGCCGTGGTTCGATAATTAGCAGATGGGACCATCTTGCATTTGAGCGTTGGTTCTAACCCCAATACAATCAACTTTTTTTCTTTGGGCAGATGTGCTGACAAACGCTTCAGGTAGAAGAGTAACGGGCAAGTCTAGCAAAGGCTTCCCGTTTGAAATTGTCACTATTCATTGAGTGTAGGACTGGAATACTTGTAAGCTCACTGAATGTAAGGAACTCTCCCACATTCCATAACCAAAAATTAAAAAAACCAAAAAAAGGCAAAAGAGCAAGTTCTTAAGTACTGCTTCAGCAGATATTATTTCTTCATAAATCTTTTTCAGGCATCATTCCTTTAATACTGGACGTTTCTCAAAAATTCCAGTTTTTAATACCTTTGAGACAAATACGTCTAATGTAGTTTAAAAAAAAAAAGAAACAGGTTCGAAACTTATTTTCGCATTTTACATTCGTAAATATTAGAGCCCTGCATGAAAATACTCATATTCGAATATAGATGCTGTATTACCTATCAATACAAATTGATCGATTTATCGAAATCTTTCAGCTGAATCTTCTAATGGCTAAGGTGCAGTATTTTGAAATGTGTTTAATTATTTTATAATGCTAAAAAAACTACAAAAATGTCGTTAAAAGTAAAAAAATGAATAAAATAATAATAATAACAATAAAATTGATAAAATAGAAAAAATTTTGAAATTTTTAGAAGAATTGAAATCAAAATATGATCAAATCTTGGAGGTGTTAAGTCGTGAATATATCACAGATCATGTTTAGCGATTTCCTTATTTGATTTTGGAATAATTTTTAGCATCATGTAAAAGGCATTGTTCCCACATCGCTATCCAAATATGAGGGTTTTCTATTTTTGTTGTTTTTTTGTTTATAATTTAAAAAACCTATTCTACAGTATTTCACGCTTTTCGTGGGTAAATCTTTCTCTGCACTCTACACTTCTCAAAAGCGACTATGTACTCGATTACAATATAACATATTTTTCGCTGGCTTTCGGTAGTTTTATAATTGTTTTAACTATAAACTTCTTTGTAATTTTGTTTCAGATCTTCTTGATATTATTACTAAATAAAATGTTGAATTTTGTCAAAAAATCATCCAAATGACGATAAATCCCCACGTCTGGCATCACTGGTCACATATAAATTGTATTGTTAGTTGCATCATCAATCACAATAGCTTTAGATCTACTGCAATGTTATGACAGTGAGAGAAGGATTACAAACTTTGCATTTCTGTAGAAAAATTAACAAAACCACTTTGTTTTTTTACAGATATGGGGATCTTAGTACCCGTTCGTTTTAGTACATTTTATTTTACAAGAGCTTTTGTCCCGGCCGCCTTATAATTACTGTTTTAATCTTTTCTGATTCTGAACATGTATACATGTATAAGTTTCGTAATTATATTAGATCTATTGCAAAAGACGTTTAAATTTGGATATAGAGGTACTGAAACTTAATTTTCATGTTTAGTTCCAAGTCTTAAATATATTGAATGCGGAATGTGCACATTTAATCAAAGACCCTACAATAAACTTAAAAAAAATTGATTAACGTGGCCACTTTTTTAAACTTTTCATATAAAATGATATGTAACGTTTTTTTTTGTAATTTTTATATATATTTAATTATATAAATATTAAATATATATTTAATTATATAAATATTAAATGTATATTTAATTATATATATATTTTTTATTGTAATAACCTTAGGATTAATTTTTAAAACTTAACAAAAACTGCACTTACCCCAAATAGGTTCAAAATAGTTGAAACTCTCATCAGCAAATCCTTCATTCACATGAATTTTCCAAATTTTATTTTTTATTATTTTTATTATATTATTTTGCCTCAAATAACTCAAAAATATTCAAACAGCATATCATCATATCACAGTTAATGATATTTTCTTATCTATTGATTTCCAACCTTATAATCACACAATTTCGAATAGTGGCCATCATAAATAAAAAACGAACTTAAATTGTTGACGTCACACCAGTGCATCTATTCGTTTCAATATCACTTGAACAACTGATCTTAAAACAAATAGAGAACAAATATCACAACTCTTCTCTCATATGCCACACTTTTATTTTCTTATAAGTTTCAATAAAAATTATAAACAAATTTTCCGTCGAATTTGAACCCATGATTGGGGAACCCGCTGCCAACAACTTAACTCTCGCAGCCATCTCTGAATACTGCTGGAGCAATGAAATTTGCACTCAAATGATTCTTCATTCATATTAAATGAAGATGTTTACTAAGTGCTGCCAAATTTTCAATTTTTTTTAGCACAACGATTGGCAACAACTGCCATTGGTGTGGTGATATTGTTAATACACGCTTAGCATCAGCTGTTTTTAATGTTATTATTAACTACAGAGCCCAAATTGTTTCAGATAACTAATGAAAGACCCATTACAGGTCGTTAGAATAATCTATTAGTATAGTTATAGTAATACAAATACTTAATGGAGAATAACAGCAACATAGCTTTTAGTAATTTTTTATAGAAAAAGTATCTTCCACGACAATTTTCTAAACGAAAGAATCACCTACGAATTTTTTTTTTTACAGAAAAAGGGTCTTCTACGACACATTTGCCTACAAAAGGCGTCTTCCATGACTCCTTTTTGTATGAAAAGTATATTTCCCAATCAATTTTTACAAGAAAAGTGCCTTTCACTATATATTTTTTTTCTTTTCTATAAAAAACTACCTCTCACGACAGTGCCATGTTAGTCTTCAACGACTCTTTTCTGTGTAAAAAGTGTTTCAACGACCATCTTCTTTACAAGAAGAAAGATATGAAAATTGACATTCGACATATGTTTCTGTATGAAAGGAAAACATGGAGAATATTTTCTGTAAAATTGTGCCTTTCACAACATTTTTTCAATACGAAGACTGCCTTCCAGAATATTTCTATCTTCCAGAACATTTTTCCACACAAAAAATGGCTTTCTCGACGTTTTTCTATGTGAAGAGTACCTTCCACGACTCTTTCCGCTACTAAAGCTACCTTCATTGATCCATTTTTACATGTTCCAGAACACAGTTCTATATGGAAACTGCGATGTGCGACACTTTTCTATACAAATACTGTATTTCACGACAATTTTCTATACGAAAACTGTGTTGAACGACACTTTTCTATACGAAACCTGTGTTGCACGACACTTTTCCAATACGAAAACTGTGTTGCACGACACTTTTCTATACGAAAACTGTGTTGCACGACACTTTTCCATACGAAAACTGTGTTGCACGATGCTTTTCTACACGAAAACTGTGTTGCACGGCACTTTTCTATACGAAAACTTTGTTTCACGATGCTTTTCTATACGAAAACTGTTTTTTGCGACTTTTTTCTATTCAAAAACTGTCTTTTGCGGCACTTTTCTATGCGAAAGCTGTCTTTTGCTACACTTTTCTATACGAAAACTCTCCTCCGTGAAGCATTTTTGTGCGACATGTGTCTTCTTCACAATATATTTTTATGCGGAACATGTCTCTCAGGACCCTTTTGTGTGCAAAAGCTGTTTCCCGCAATATTTTTCTTGATGAAAAGTGTCTGCCACAATACGTTTCTATACTGATTTTTTTTAGAACATTTTTCTATACAGGATGTGCTTTCCACGAAGCCTTTCTATACGAAACAAAAAAAAAAAAAAATTCTGTATGATATATTTCTTCCACGATATATTTCTGGACAAAAAAAATTTTCCACGACCAATTTATATTCAAAATGTGTCACCCACGATTATTTTCTATATGAAAAGCATCTTTCATAATTCGTTTCTAAACGACATATTTTACAACACAAAATTTTGCTATCGAAATGTTTCATTCACGACACTTTTATATTCGAAGACAGTCACCCCCAGTATTTTTCTATATGAAAGGTACTTTTCCATGCAAAAGTTGTCTTGCATAAAACTTTAATGTACGAAAACCGTGATAAATGACGTTTCTTTACTTTGGTTGAGAAAAAGGCTTGACTTTGAGACCGAAATTAGTGCAACACCTTGGTAGTGCACCCTGAAGTGAATTTTTGCTTGAGCCCCCTGTCTTCAGTCTATCGCATCCCTCCAATCACTTCTTTGGCACAATACATACTGTTATATGTTACGTTTAGAAATAATCCGTATTAGCTCACTTTCTTTCTGACTTACAGATGAAAACATCATCTGGGACCACCTGGTACGGAGGTCACTTTTGACATCAAAAATTTCCAAATATTTCAGAAATTGAACAATTATGATAAAAAATTGGATATAGGTGTCAAAACCTTTTTTCATTTAAACTCACCCCTTTAAACTCACTTTTCTTGGCACAATTTGCATGCCTAAAACAAGATTCATTTGGCGCATCCAACGATGTGAGGCCTTAAATGTCATCATGCATTTAATCCATACGATATTTGCAGATAAAATATATGTCTAATGTAGGCTTTGCCACTGGGCTATTATTTCCTGACCTAATTTAGCCCTTGTGTATAAAGGCGAAATTTGTTAGTTTTTCCAATGAAAATATATATTTTTTTGTGTTTTTCTTTAACCATGCCTACAATTATTTCATGCCCTTAAAAATTAATATGAGAGTTGAGTGGTTCTTTCCAGTAATTGTATGCTACCATCTGCATATCATTCTTTTACTAACAAATAAATGTCAATATTATGATTTTTCAACAGGGTTATTCATTTAGTGATTTCAAAATCGACGACCTGGTAAGGCTGTCAGCTGTTGAATACCTATCATCTGAAGTGTCACTTACGAATATGGATCATTTAACAATCGAAGAACGCGCAAAAACATGACCGATTTTGACTTTATTGCATGAGAAATTTCCATGGTCCAAGCATTATAATAAAATATAAATTTTCGTCGAAATCATGGAACTTCATGTGATTTCTCACATAAAATACCAGTACAAATATAAATGTGCACCTAAGAATATGTGGGTTATTTGTATGGGAGGTGACAGAATGTGCTGGATTAATCAGTCGATGTTTTTCCAAATTTTGTCAAGAATTGTAAAGCAAGGCAATGCACAAATATTTTAAGAGTTTCGATTAATCGGTCAGTTGATAAGAGAGGTAATAATAATAATAATAATAATAATAATAATAATAATAACAATAAATAATATATAATAATAATAAGAAGCCCATTATAACCCTCGGCTATGATCTAACAAAGTATTAGACTGTGCTAAAACAAAACAAATTCATTTTTCCCGATTAAGTAAATGATGCGTTCCGACGTTTAGTCAGACTCTAATTGTAGTGACTTCAAACGACGCCAAATATTGGGTTATGTTTAGCAATTAAGCGCTCCATTTTCGAGTTATAGCGATATTTTTCTCTAACTCGTTTGTTTGACTCGCAATTTGCGATTTTTTATGCAACTCTCGTAGTTGAGCATGCACTATGTTCGGATCCGACCGCTCTGAAATGTGCCAAAATAAATATTTTAGTTCTTGGGATTATATCTCCTATACTGCTATCTATTAAAAGTATTGACCATGCATTTAATGTCACCGATTGTGCCCTTTCACTCGTTGCAAAAGATGTATAAAAAATTGGCCAGTAAACGATAGTCTGATTTTGTTCCATTGAGTTACTTACTGAATGATTTGACTACAAATTGCAGTATTTTCTAAGAATCACCGTCAAGCACAAATACGTTTGCACTGGGTCTCATCTGCAAAAGTTTTTTATCTCTCCACATTTGTTTGCCAAATTGATCAAACATGACGAAGAGCAAACGAAAAATCCCATAAAAAACACCATCATTTTCAATTATCACATGAACTAAACAAGAGCCCGCCAAAATTTCCTCCCAACTCTTTCATCTTGCTCACACTACCAGTTTCTCGTTTACTCACACAATTAATAATTATCGTTGTGATCATCATCATCATCACTGGTGCAACAAACCTTCACCGCTTCTCTTACTCATTAAATACCACACAACTACTCTAATTCCCACTTGTCAGCTCTAGGTCCGCGCTCACATTCATGCGAGTACTATAAATGAAGTAGTACGTGCAAAAAAAAAAAAAGTAACCAACAGTAACCAATTCAACACCAGCTACGACGGCGAAGAACCCGTAATGAAATCAATTGTAAAATGAGTACCAATGTACAAAAAAGCAAACAACAACCATTTAATTCTATCATCATAACCATAAGCGCCAACACCTGCACAATCGCGTCGCAATCGAATTCACAGTAGTCAAGCGACAGCGCGGCCAATATCGCCGTCGTCATCTCGTCAACATGATTATCGTCAAACAGTTTGAGGGGGATTTTTCTTGGCTTTGGGTGTTCGTGGCACTATCGCGTCCTCAACCGTTCAACAATGATGAGGAACAGTTGTTTGTAAAAATTTTGTGTTTACCTTTTTACTCAGGCACCACTCAAACTCAGTTCACCTCTCCCTTTCAGGGCCGGCACCAGGCACAGTGGAGTGGAAATTCTACCAGGTGGTTGATTTTGGATCTTGATCAAATATTTCAACCGCTAGCAATCATTCATCAGTCCAATAGTTTTTGCGTCAATTTTGTGGCAAGGATAAAGTATAAAATATTTGTAGATAAAGATATAGTTTAAAATATCTTTGAAAAAAATTAATTTGTTCTGCCATCCTGGGTAAGAAAGGTGAGATATGCCATTTACGCGCATAATATCTTTCAATGGAGTTTATGGTTTTTAAAGAGTGTTCCATACCACCAAATGCAATTGTTCGATTTCAATTATCCTTATTATTTAAGTTATTAAGCGTTTTCAAAATAATCACCGTTATGGATTTTTTTATAATTTTCGAAATGAAGCCTACGAAGCAATAAATAATACAACAAATGTAACAAAATATCTGAACACATATTTTCAGACATGTCAATAATTAGAGACATTATAAATGTTTCCAAAAATCGTTTCATAGACGAAATCTGATACAATTTTGGTCACTTAAAAGATTATTACCAATTTATCACACAATTTATCCCAATTATTTTTTACAGTTATACTCGAATATGTACTTGTAACTACATGTATAATTTACTTGAAATTTTTCTCATAAATAAGTATGAAATTCCAGAATATTGCCGCGTAAAGGTAATGATGAAAAGAAAAATCTACACTAAATGAAACATTAAAAAAATTGTAAAAATGAATTGTCTACGTAAAAATTTGAAACATTATTAATACAACTTGAGGTTACTTGGGACTTTGGCAAGAATATATAATATAAATTTTAAAGAATCGGAGAATAATATTTTAGGTGTAGCATTTTTTGAAACAGAATAGAACACACTAATTTCGCGATTGCTCAGAAAGGAAATGTATATTAAGAATGGACTTTTATCTTACCAATAATAATAGACGAACTTTCATTTATTTAATCCAAGAAAAAAGTCTTTAGCAAAGAAAGAAAAATTGTTAGTCACTGAAGAAAATATGAAGCGAACTGAATTCCCAATAAATTTTTTTGATACGAAAATAAAATGTTCGTCATTTCCAGTTAATCTCCAAAAGCAAACTTTATTAAAGCAAAACGTTTTGGATTAAGAGGAAAAATCATGCACGTTTAGGTGTCCCTGAAGTTATATTTATTTAACTTTAAAAATAGTTAAACAATAGTGGAGATTTATTCGCATCCACTGTTAAAACGAAGTACAGTTTTACTACCTGATACCATATGCCAGTTTTCCTAAAAAAATCGTTTTTCAATAACCGCTTTAATCGGTTTGTCCTCTTCGCTTAAGCGGTTTTTGAAAAACTACAAAGAATTGAATGGATAAGTCAGAATTTAAATCGTTGGGAATTACTCGTAAACATAAATCGCTTCTGACTCACCTACTGAAAAACTTGAAGAATTTCTTTAGTCGACTGAGAATGTGCGCCTCCCTGGCACCAATTGCTATGCAATAAGAAATTCTTTTAATCAATCTATTTCACTTATTTTTTTTTTTTTTTTATTGTATGGAAAATTCAATTTTATTTTACATAACTAATTGGTTTTGAAGATCAAATGAAATGAAGAAGACCGTAAGTGACGCATATGCGACACCTTAATTGTTATTTTAGTGGACTGCTTCAATTCAGTCAAATTCTTTAGTTTTGTTTTGTACACCTCTTCGCCCCCCACCGTCATCTGACCAACGGAAAGTGAAGTTCCTGGATATTAATTTGTTTGGGAATTTTCTTCGGAGCTCTGCCATAATCGGTCTAGCCATGTATGCAGTTGCTTTATCTTGGTGGAACCAAATGCTGTTGAAACGGATCCTTCAAAATCTTTAAATAACAATTCCTGCGCAATACTGTATTTCCATGAGGATGTATTAAGATCACCATGTTATTGCTAAATACATATGTATATGTGTGCTTAAAAGGAAAAATTACTTAATTATGGTATTCCTGGACATTGAAAAAGCTTTTGATTCGGTTTGGCATAACGGATTAACGCTTAAACTCCATAAATTCGGATATCCTATTTATTTACAGAAAATTGTACGAAGTTTTTTGTCCGATAGACTATTTATGGTTACTGTAAACGACGAGCAATCCTCGTCTCGGAAGATAACAGGCGTTCCACAAGGTTTTGTTTTGTCACCAACTTTGTACTCCATGTTTACTTCTGATTTCAAATTGATTAAAAATAAGGCTATTGCATTAAACGCAGACGACACAGCAATAATGACAAGTGGTAATGTCTCAAACTCAATTATAAGAAAAATGAACAAATCTCTCTCACATATTAGTAAATATTTCACGAAGTGGAAAATATAAATAAATGAGGGAAGAACACAAGTCATAATTTTCCCTTCAATAAATCGCCGAGACAAATCCCTTTAAAGAACATGTGCTTCATGCTGCGGACAAAGCTGTTTAATTTGGCCAAGCAGTATTCCTCCTGATCAATCGTAGATCCCAATTAAATACCAAATATAAAATGCTGTTGTACAAGATGTCAGGTCTGGTATAAAAGATGTGCCAAAACTCACTTCAAAAAACATCAAGTTATCCAGAATAAAAACCTAAAACAAGTATATGGCTTAAACATGACATGCTACATAACTTTATTGCCAGAATAAATGATAAATTTGAAAACCAAAACAAGTTATCAACCCATAGACTTATAAGAACTTTAGAGGAACAGCTGTGATATCTTTTATGAATTAATGCCGTTAACTAATACTGTCGAAACATTAAACTCAATTTTTTGTTTGACTATTTAAAACGGTTTGTCCTATTTTTTTCCTTTAACTGTCTTCTCCTTCATGGAAGACGATTCCTACTTAAAAAATAAAAAAAAACATATATATATGCTGCAATACTTCTAGTTATATCTCAAAACTTGTAAATATTAACATTAGTTAAGTATATTTTAAGTGTAAATATGGTAGAAGAAATGAAAAAAATAATAATAATAAAGAATAACTTGTATTTACATCTGTCAGTATAAAGGGAAATTAACAGATTTTTCAGAAATAGCTCTTAAAAAATATAGTTTGAGAAATATATCGAATTTTGGAATAGAAATTGAGCGTAAATGTATGCCAAAATTAATACAGTGAAGAACAATTAATAACCACCTCGACTTGTAATTTTTTCTTGTGACCACAGATATACTCAACATGCAATTTTATTTACCGATACTAGAAAGGTATCGCAGGAGTCTGGTTGAAATTTTGCAAAGCTCCAATAATTCGAAAATAGTTTGTTAATTATTGTGAATAACGTTACAGCTATATGCCCCCAATTACTTTTAGGCAAAATAATACTTTCCATCATCATCATGAAATAATCATTGTCTCGTGGAGTAACTAAGTCATTTGAAATTATTGTCAGATGCCACCAAATTTATTGCGAGGCCTCCAAATGAAAACATCTTTAAACATCTTTGGAATTATATGGAATTTGTAAGTATAAAAGCATTTGCAACTAAATTTGAAAAAAAATCACCAAAAGTATAAAAATGTCCATCGAACGTAACCCAAATTTCACTTGATTTAATTACGATTTTTTTTAACTATTTATAAAACGTTTTCTTTACATGAACTCTTTTCTTCAAATGATCCTAAATATGAGTTTCAATAATCAGTAAATCATAACTATGAATTATCAATGTACCGTGGATTAGAGCTGACAACGACAACTTCCCAATATTTACTAGGGAGGCCTATATAGCAGAAATAGTTACTGTCCCTGTGTACAAACGAGTTTTTTGACCTAGCATATACTCTGAAAATCAGCTCCATTTTATTGAATTCTATACAATGGTGTGTGTATTCTAAAAATGTTGGCTACACGACAAGTCCTTCGGCTATATATTTGCAAACACCAATCTGTTAATTTTAATATTTTTGAAAATATGCTATACTGACCTATCGCTGCTGGTACCTACCTTACAAATTGACCGATTTTCCCAATCCTTGGCCTCGTTCCTAGGCCGCAGCAAATTAAATTTTTGTTCATCAATTTGTTTCCTTATGCCAAGCAAAACTTGCAAAAGTCGATGATGTAACCGCGCCTCTTCTGCTACCAGCCATATTAATGACCAATTTGGTCCATATATTCTTACGTTCATATCTTTAACTCAGCTACACTAAATTCAGTCAAATTTGATACACTTTATTAATTTGCTAAGGTAATTTGTAAGGTAGAAATGGACCGCATTGCTACATCCCCTCTGCTACCGCCCACACAAATTGAGCGATTTTCCGATATTCGTTTTTCCCCTGTTACTTATAAGTAGTAAAGGTACATTTTTGGTTCATTATGTTGCTTTATAATACCTGTTAAAACTTGGGAAAAATCGACCACGTAATCTACCCTTCTCCTGGCGACCATACAAATGATGGACTTAATCCATATATTCTTAGAATTTAGTCAGTTTTGGTACATCTGGAAAATGGGCTGTATTGCCACGAATATTAGGGTATCTCCCACACAAAATTACCGATTTATCGAATTTTAGTTTTGCCACTGTAATTTTTAAATCGTCAATTATATTAGACCATAATATTTGATCAAATTTAAAACATCGACTGAATAAATATGTCGTTTTTGGTAGCTGCCATACAAGTTATCAAATTTAATTCATATTTTCCTTTGTTCATGTTTTCCATCCAATTGCAGTAAATTAAGTTAGTATACTTAGCCCTGCGGATGAAAATTAACTGCACGGTCGGCCACAAGTACAAATTGACGGATTTCGCAAATATCAGCGATTTCAGAAAGTTCTAATTTCACCAATGTTATTGTATTTTAATTCATTTGCACCAACTCAAAAGAACGTTGGGTTAAGGTATATGGAAGTTAGTTCCACTAAACTAAAATATCTGTACAGATGTTCATACATACTTGTATAATCGTCGTTTTACTACACATCTCTATGTACTTTGTTTCTATGTCTATTCAAACTCAATACGAGTTTAGCTTTTTAGCAAAGCTTGATTGACGAAAAGAAGTTTTGGCAGAATGAAATTCTTATAATGCCAGGCTACCTTTATAGCTATTTCCTATCCAGCCACGGATCCTCATCAACAGACCTGGTAGATATAGCGCCACACCACTGTGGCGCTCTCAATACAGTCTCACCTACAAATACGGTACTATTTGCTAATGTGCTCTCTTTCCCCTAATCCGTTTGTGATTGGCACGGGTGATACTTTTATCTAATGCGTCCATGTGCTAGTGCCCAACATGCCACCCGTCTCTTTTGTCTTACAATCTTGCAACGATATAATTATACTCTCTACCCTAACGCCCCCCTCATATAGACGAATAAAAGCCGGCGGAGGTGTGGGATGAATTCCTACGGTTGAAGTTGTGTGTTGTTAGCTGTTGTTATTTTTCTAGGCGCTTATTTTTTCCAACTTGAATTGTTGCTGTTGCTGTTCATGTTGTGGCAACAATGTGTGGCATGCAATGGAATGGTAAGGGTGTATGTGTTGCTGTTATTTGCATTACTCGCTCGCCGTTTCGTATTTTTGTTTTGTTAGCAATTTTCTATTAGTTGCATGAGTGGTTGTGTGTATGAGTTATTTATTTTTAAAGGTAACCCCGCCGAAATCGACGGTTGTGGATGTGGTGGTTGGTGGTCCGTTGCAGGAGGTGAGTTAGTGGGTATGTTGAAATCCATCAATGGGGAGCTGAATGGGAGCAGTGTGATGAAAGTGCGGCTGGCGCCTTTTTTCCACGTCTAAAGGGGTTTGTTTTCTTCCATAACCTCGTGTGTTATTTTGCTTATTTCTGCAAATCATCATCATCGTCATCAGCAACGTCGTTGTTGACTGTGTCGGCGTCGTGGACGTCGCCTGCCTCGGTTGTGTGAGCCAAACGACGACGTAGCGTTGTCATTCGCATTGACGTTGACGTTGTCTTCGTCGGATTATTTGTGGTAATGATGAGTTGTTATTTTTGTTTTTGTTTTGTTTTGGCTATTTGCGTGAAAGCAATGAGTTGGTCTAACTAGTGTGTGTGTGTGTGTGTGTGTGTGTGTGTGTGAATGTTTGTGTGCACTTACTTTTCTGCCTCTTCATCATGTTTTGTTTGAGCGCGCTCAGGCCAAAGTGCAATTTGTCGTAATTTCACGCGTTTGTTGATTTATTTTCCTTTTCTGTTTTTCTCTCCTCGTTCGTTTGTTTTTGAGTTCTACGCTACGCCAGCGACAACAACAATAATACGTACAACAATTGCACTTGCCCCAACTATTCCGCGAATACTTCAGTGTGTATGCTTGTTTGTTTGCACTTGTTCGAAACAGAAATTTGCTTCCTTGTACGAGTATTTTGTTTTTCTTTCTTGTTGTTTTGTTTTTAATAAATTGCATTGTCTGTCTGTCCGTCCGACTTCTGGTTGCTTTGCTTCTTATGCTTACATTAGGTGCAGCTAAGAAGAAGCACAAATGCAAGTGCGTATTAGAATATTATTACAACAAAAAGTATTGCGAATTACAAAGTATTCGCGGTAGGAGCCAATACGATGAGTCGGTTACTTGTTGAAAGCGACATAGTCTGTATTTTAGGAAAGCATATTGAGATTTGTAATCAGTTTAGGCTATACAATATGTATATTTCGCACATTTTCCAATTGCAATTGACGGCTTTACACTTAATACTGAGAAAACTTCAATTAAAAATAAATATTTAATCTTAAGAAATGATCAATTGAAGGTGAGAATTTCTAGTCTGTATTGGAAAAGGAAAGTGACAGCTTCCATTTAAAAATAAAAAAATTGAAAATTTAACTGAATCGATTGACTCTTTTTAATATTTTTCGATAACCACGGCCTCAATTAGGTAAGTTCCATTCAAATTTGTATGATTTAAATGTTTTTTTTTAGAGAATGTATATCACTTTATATGATACTTACAAGTACTAAATTTTCTGCATTTTCACGTAAGAACCAAATTTAGCTTTGGAAAACGGATAATTTATCCCAATATTACAAACGCTTTTCCATTCAATTTGTCAATTAAAAGCAATACGGGGTAGTATTTAGTAGTTGCGGGAACAAGACAAGTTTATATATACATACCTATACATATACATTTTAAAGAGACCACCTATTTTTGGAGCCATTTACTGAATGATCGTAATACAATTTTCCTCTAGAAAAATAATGTACTCGTAAGTCGATATATTACATATGGAATTCTCAGTTGCGATATCTCGTCAAATGAACATCTCTTATTTTCAAATAGAAATTTTCCAAATTCATCTTTTCCTTTTCCTATTTTCAAGAAGAAGGATTTCAAAATCATATTAAAATTTTTAAAATTTAGAATTCTTGTTAATTTTCACTTTCAGTAGTCCTTTCCTCAGCATCAAATAAAAATTTTCATTTTCATATGAATTTTCTCAATTTCAAATGAAGTTTCTCAACTTCAATTGATTTTTTCTTAGTACAAAACAGAAATTTCCCTTGCTATTTCCTCAGCACAAATTAAACATTTTCACTTCAATTGACCATTTTCATAATTTTAATATTTATTTATTTTTAATTGATCTTCTTTCAATTTCGATTAGAAATGGGTATAGAATATACAAACATATAACCTTTCCAGGAAATGGTTTAGGTCATGTTTGAAAAACTTTACTCAGATCTTGGCTTTTGAATATTTGATTAGAAGAAATGGAATTATTCGGCGTAAGTAATGAATCATAAAATAGGCTTTTCTGTAAGAAACTAAAGTTCTGTTTTACGATAATTACAACTAAATTAAAATTGCTTCGAAAAAAATCACTGAAGATAACTTAGTTAAAACTGTACTTCAATAAACAGCCTAACTAGATTGAAAAAATAAGTTTCAATTGTTTGGCTGAATTTTTTTACGAAAAGCCCCTTCATATCTTATATATTTATTACTTCAAGGACAGCGATTGTTTTTCAAAAGTTTTAATGGAAATAAAAATAAATAAATTATTGTGTAATTAAATAGATTAATTATTAGTAATTGACAATTAAATTGAATTTTAAATTTGTACGTATTTTTTAAGCGTTTCTGTGCGCGATATACGTACATGATAATGTTTAAAGAACATTTGTGTGTTGTGGGAGGGAAAAGCGCCACAGGCGGACATTTTGCTCAAAAGGTAATATTTAAAATTTTGTTTAGCAGCCTATTTCCATTAAACGAGTCACCGTATTTGTTCGCCAAGTCACCGAAAAACTATATATTTTCGCCTTTATAATTCAAATAAATTTTCATTTTGAAAAGCTTTTGTTTTCATGGGCAAAATTGTTTTTCGAAAACTGTGATAGTTGACGAAAATTTGCACACGACTTACAAAACCCCTATTTACAATGCTTTCATTTGCAAACAATTCCTGCGTGCACCGTTTCGAACATTTTATGAAAATCGGTTCCAAATTTGAAATAGTAGAGGAAAAAGTCTTTAATTTAACTACCAAAAAAAAAAAAGAAAAAAAAAAAAATAAACACCCCATAAAAATACAAAACTGGGCGTAGCGGAGTCTTCCCTTTAGCAATGAAATGAAAGCTCAAATCAATGTTGGTCTTGGTTTTCAATGTTTGAGAAACAAAGCGACTGGGCACGCACTCACTAGCAGGCAATGTTCGAAAATGTACAAATTTCTGATTGGGATATAGTATCTAACTCATTGACGACTCTTTTCCATTGTTTTGAAAGGATCGAAATTATATTTCTCTAGAAATCGCAGCCAGTGAATTTGCATTCCCCACGCATAACAGTTACCAAGATTTCCAGTATGTATGTACATATATGTATGTACGTATCGTACGAGTCATTATAGAAGTAATGAATTAATCATCGATCACGTACATATTGACATATAACCGATTACTTTCGCTTTGCACAACACTATATCAGGAAATAAACTAATTGTTCTTATTATTCTCCTTCAAAAAGTTGTGTTGCTGTCATTGTCATTGTTGTTATTGCATTTCATTTCCATTCGTTTCCCTCCACAAGCAAGCACTGTTACAAACGTTGTACAAATACAAAGCGGAAATGAAAAATAATATGCAAAAGGTATGTTTGTTTGCCACAAACACATCAGCAACAATACTAACGGCAATAGAAACGTTTACAAATGCACACATACACACACACACACACACACATGTGCATAAATATATCACAACTACATGAGCTGAAACCCCATCAGCTGTTCTTTGGTTGGTGGCGGTAGTGGAGTGATTGAAAGAGCCCCAGTGGGTGGGTGAGCTGGTGAAATTAAAGAAGTGGTCTCATAAGACACAAAGTATTGGTTGTCGAAGTAAGAAAAGAGGTGGCAAACAGCAGACATTGTAATGTTGTTGTTTAAGTTGTTGATTTTCTCATGCCGATTGTCGTACGTCGCACAGTGGCTTGTGTTCGAAAAGTTGACGGAAATAATTATGCGTTGTTTAAACTAAGTCTCGTAGGGCTATAAGTTGATACGAAATTTTTAGAAGAGGAGCCAAGCTAAGAACTGCAGATTTCTCTATTGCAAAACAGAGGAATATCACAATTTACCAACTAGGGGACACAACTACTTTGAAAAATTGAAAACTTGCAAACATCAGTGGATTTTTGTCGATATTAGCTTTGTGGAAAGTTCTCAACGAGCAAACAGAGGAAAATTGACATTGCAACCTACCCTATTTGATATTGTCTTAGAAATAATTTATATTAAAATTAAAAAAATCGAATTCCGGTCATGATTTATTTTAAATTTTTGCAGCACAGCGCTATTTAATGTGGAGTTTTCCTTAAAAATTACTGTTTTTTGCCAATTTGTTATTGTTCAAAAACAACAACATGGAAATATTTTGCAGTTATTTAAGCTTTATGGACTTGCCATTATTATAAACAAAGTTTCAAAAATTGTCAAAAGTGAAAAAAAGAAAATAAATATTCCTACACTCCCTCGCTTTTGACAATATTTTTTTGTTATTGGTGTGAAATTGAAAGACCATATATCAAGTACGTACCTTGACATTTTGGTATCAAAATTTTGTAACTTTAACTTTCCAGAAAATGTGGATTCAAATTTGCAACTTTTGGTTTTACTTTATAACAGGCTTATATGATATTTGCAATTTGGCAGATTTGGCAGAAAAGAAAATCCTGGCAGATCAAAAATATGGACGAGTAGAAGATTTATATAACAAAAATTTTTGAACCAATTAATCTTTTTTATTGAAATCTTAAATACATTTTGGACCGAATAGCTTATTCTAGCAACTTCACAAAGAAAAGTTAATTATCTTTCCCATGATATGGTACACGTACCTGTACATCTAAAAAAAAAGAAAAAAATAATCATCCACTCAATCAATACTTTTCGGCCCTAGAACATGTTGTTTACTGATATCTCGTAAAACTGCTCTAGGGAGTACCAATAAGTCATCGTTGTTTTTTTTCCAAAAATTGCTCATTTATGTTTTAATGAAAATGTCCATCGCTACTACTTTTTCCCACCTTTGTTGCAACATATAAACATCATGTTGAAAGCAAAGTTTCTTCTTTTGAGGATGTCCAATTTTTATTTATTATTTTTTTTTTCATGCGATATGAAGCGCTCGTCTGACAGGCCATGTGTTATCGGTCTGAATAAGTGATAATCGGAAGGGGCAATGTTAGGTAAATACGGCGAGTTGTGTAGAAATTCCCAGTTGAGAATTTCTAAATAGGTTTTGATCGAGGCCGCAACATCATGCATTAGATGTAGGTGGGTTTGAGCTATCTATAATACAAGACAGCTAGATGATCCAACCAAATGCACAACATAGTTTTTTTCTTTTTTATATGTATTTGGTTTGGCTGTCGATGTTGAAGCTTGAACACGTGACTCCATGGTTTACGATTGATTATCGTAGTAGATTAATTTTTCATCATCACTGAGTAAACGATACTAAAAAAATCTTTCTGTTTATGCACAGCTGTTGGCAATTCTCTGTGCAAAATCTATTTCTGCGCTTCAGTTCAAATGGAACTCAATTTTCTTCAATTTGAATCATTGCCTATGATGAGAAATGACGTGTTGAATTACTCTTAATTCTTCTTGCATTTACAATTAAATTCTTCCTACGGTTGCCACGAATCTTCCTTCAATAACGATTTCAATTCCGAGTATTCTTACATTTTTCGTCTACTGTTACGTTCTCGTCTTCGGGATCAAGCTGATCGTTCTTAAACTTCTGAAATCATGCATGACGCCTTCACTTTGTTTAAGATAATCTCGCCATGCGAGTTACTGGAATATTTTGTACTCAGTGTAAGCAATATCGAATGGGGGCCGATTTGGACCAAATTTGGTAGACAACAATTTTTAATATTCATTTTCAATATTACTTAATCTGGGTCAAATTAAAGAACGGCTCATATCGTCCTCGAACTTAAATAATACACCAGATATATGAGAAATTCGCTATTTACATTTGGTGTGAATTATTAGAAAACAATCACGCGCAATAGTCAATATCGACCAATTTGGACCACATTTGCTAGACTGTAATTTGTAATACTTTTATTCAATATTACTATTTACGTGTCAAATGAAGGGCATCCTGCCATATACAGGCTCAAATAGATCATATACATTTGTGATATAACAATATGCGCACAAAATTGAACATTCTATGTCCGCTATCAAATCAATCGGATCGGATCCCAGCCAAAATTGAGACTTATTTAGTACTTTAACAACAACAATAAAAATATATATAAGGTTATTGTTATAACAAAGTCCAATGCGCACGAATCCTTAAACTTAAACCAACCGACCACACCCAAAGAGCCATTTAATGGAACTGGAGGAATTGAATATGAACCATGAAGACTAATAAAAATCAGATGACTAGAAAGTACTCAATTATAAATGCACTGCACTTTCAGTAATGGGGAAAGTAAAAAATGTAAACATAATTTTAGAGCTAAGAAAATAATGTAAACATAATTTTAGAGCCAAGGACAAAGAGCAATTAAATTGTAAACATAATTTTAGAAGAGTAATTAAATTGTACTTATATTTCAAAGACCGACAACAAAGAAAACTTAAAATTAATAATAAATCTGGAGTGAGAACAAAAAATATAAACATCAGCAAATGCCAAAAAAGAATCAGAGTTAAATTTGCCCCCAGAAAAACGGATGCATTTTCTTCTTAAATAAACAGACCTTATACTATGCAAAAGTGTAAGAAAAGCATACTGAAAAAGTGTTGGGACTTATTCTGTGAAAAAGAATAAGTAAATAAAAGTGAAATCACTCATAATGTTAAGTGGACCTTTTAAGAAAAGAAGAAACGGGATCAATACCGAGATCCCTTAAAATTATATCTTTTTCCTTTTGATAAAAGTAACGCTTAAAATTGTTATCCATTTAGTGATTTCAGAACCGCCGATCTGGCAAAGCTGTCAGCTGTCATCTGAAGTGTTATTTCCTCAGTGAAAGGTTTGCCATTTACAAACATGGATTGTTTAACAACCAAACAACAACAAAAGTAGTGATTATACTTTTTTTGTGGGGCTATGTCAAAGGCCGTCTTTATGCGCATAATTCCCAAGCGTTGGAACATTTGAAAACCAACAATCGTCAAGTTATCGCCGAGATACCACCCAAAATATGGGGAAAAGTGGTCGAAAACTACCTCAAATTGATCCACTGTCGCAACAAATCCAGATGCGTTCATTTAAATGGCATTGTATTTCATTACATAAAGGCAAAATCGAAGTATTATAATGTGTTTTATTTAACTTTAAGCCAAGAAACTGTAATTCATTAGAAAATAATTTTGTTTGAGTTGGAAAATTATATTCACGAATTGTAGCATCAAAATGAGCTTCTTGCAGAATCAGAACATAGTATATTATTCATAAATTGAGTTATTGGTGGACTGTGTTTTGTACGCATAAAATCGGTATCAAAATTCCATTGTTGTGAACTTACTTACACATTTCTTCGCCCAACACCGACATTCCGGTTGGTTGCTTTTAACTAGCGTTGTCAAACGTTCGGTTTTCAATAAATATTGCTCAGATTTACCGAACACTAACAAAAACAAAATTTTAGCTTACTGAAACCTTACGATTAGAATTTGTAGAGCAAACGTTGATCCTCCCTTAGCCGGTCAATTTTTATGGCTAGTACCCGAAGGGTCCTGGTATAACAAACCATTGTCCTTCTCAGACCCTCCATTTGTGACCCTCCAATGTGTGCGAAATTGCAACAAACTCCGGGCAATTGTATGAATGATGCAAATCTTAGCATATCAAATGCATTAATTTGTATGCAGCAGGAGCAGCAGGAGGGGCATGGTAAGTATGAATATTTTATCAATTTTGCCAGATTGTTGCATTACTGCAGCCAACTAATGGAAAATTATTATCAGAGAAAGTGCTAAATTTCGGTAAATTGCAACACATGCGAGTCATAGCATCATGGACGACGTACCAACTTTCCACCAGATTAGAAGGCGTGTCAAAACGCCCACCACTCGTATTAAATATATATCGACTTTACTTATTTTTCTAGTTAGAATTCCTATCTTCTAGGATTTTCCAACAATCACGCCCACAATTAATGTCACTTAAAGGTTTATGAGCGAGGATAGCCCTTTCCACCAGCTGTACGATTACACCATACATACATCGATTTTAATTAACGAAAAATTATTATTAACTATTTTCAAACTGTATTTAGTTCTTATATGGGCAAATTCTTCCCTAATACTTCGATTTGGACCATCTGTGAGCGTTGCAGAAATTAACTATTGCCATATATTATATCTTCAATTAGCTTATTTTTCTAGCGAAAATAGTAATGTTTTAGCATGTTTCAGTAAGTACGTCCACAATTGGCTTGAGGTGGGTCTTATACAACTGTACATTTCTTTAACTAACGAATAAACGTTAAATTTGTAGAAAAATTCCCATTTTTGTAGGGATAAGTCCTATAATTGTATGAGCAAGTTTTTCCCTACTGCCCCGATTTCGCTTAGTTTCGAACTTTGCTTCCTCATGAATATGAGACACATCTGTGGCAAAATTCACCTCTCTAGCTCAAGCGGTGCAACTTCTATCGTGCTTTTAACGGATGTGGGGCAGGCGGATTGGCACGAATTGATCGACATTGAAAAATGTTTTATAACTGATTCAAAACTTTGTGTAATTAATAGCGAATTATGTATAACTTAGACCATTGGGCGACCATGTTTCTAAATGGCACAAATATTCCAAATTTTTCCCCCGCCTCTACGATTTGTAGTTTCTTTCATCGGTGTACACGATGCGCCTAAACCACTGTGTGTCGTAAAGGTTGTTGCTTGTACTATTGTAGTAGAGTAGAGTTTTTGATGGGGTGTTTGTCACGAACGGGATATGGGGCAATTGAAAATGTTTGAGGGCAAATAAATAAAAACAAAACAATGAAAGAGAAGAATAAGCAAGCGACAACATCACCGTCACCCGATGACAATGCAAACCAAACAATAACAACTACAGCAACGACGTAACAATCGTAATGGCTAAACAAACAAAATGCGCGCGCTTGACAAATACAACGTTAAGCTGCCGTTGATTCTTCTTCTTAACCTCACACAAACACAAAACAAATTGCAACACTACTACCACTACAACTGACTGCTCCAACTCATGACGACAAAGATAAGGTCGATGATTGTAATCATAGTCATGAAGAAGATTCATATACATACATATGTATATGTACTAACAAGTAGCAGTGGAACCAACAGTGTGAAGGGGAAAATAAAAATAAATAAATACGAACAACAGAAGCAAACCAACTCTACAAAAAATTAAACAGACCCACGAAGAAGCAGAAGAAGAAATGGTTAAAGTAAATAAAACAAAGTTGTCCCGACAATTGCAAAAACTGTTTCTACTCGAATTTATCGTCTTCATTTGTTTGTTTTTATGTCGAAGCAATATTTTGTTTCTTTCACCGATATTCCAAAGACGCCCAATATACGAGTATGTGTAGCGAATTCAGGCTACGTTTCGAAGGAGAAAGAGATCTACAGATTTTGTTCCGTTTGGCGTTCCGTTGTGTTAACGTGCAAATTGATTTCTGAAAGACAGCAGTATGGTGTGCGGTTACATTGGTGCTCCCACAAGGACTTTTCTGCGAGAAAATTGTAACTAGCCCTAAAATGGTATAGTTCAATTTGTTCCTTCTTCGTCGAATCGACGAATCTCAAAATTAACTTGATGTAATTTAGAAACTAAGCGCATTTTGTTAATGAAATACAAACTGTTGACTAAAGTAGTTAGGGATATGTAACTATGTAATTTTTGTCTTACATAGTTTAAGAAATAATAATTGACGTACAATTTTTGCTTCATAGGTACGGTTATATGCTGAAATTAAAATTCAACTTCTTTTTCAAAATATTTTTAGTTTCGATGTTAGGAAGGCGTTTAAAAGTCATATTGAATATTTCTTACAAAAATATTATAAACAAACTACAAGTTCGTTGAATCAACGAAGGGAGTTCTAAGAATTAAAAAAAAAAAAACAACTTAGTTTTGAGCGTCGCATAGTAAGCTGTAGCAGGACGACTTTAAATTGTTAACTAGAGCTATGGCGCAAGTCAGAGGGTTATGGTAACCGAGAGAAAAGAAAAACTGTGTTCGTCGTTCCGACAAATGAATACCATTCTGGGGGCAGAGATATTTTAATGAATATTTTTTGAATTGAGAGGGATGAAGATTGGAAATATACTTGTAATGCATAATTCACTATCAATATCCCAGTCACGGTAAATCGATTATACATAGTCCTGCCATATGTTCTGTTACACAATTTCCAGCGCTTATCGTTCAAAACTTCTTGCGGGAATAGAACCGTTAACTTTTTTTTTCAGAACACATGCACTGATTAGTGAAGAATACTAGTCAGTTTGGTTTCAGTTTGCAATCTATTAACATGGAATGGGGCGTTGAAGAGAGTCGAGTCGGCGTAATAGCGTTGCATAAGTGCGGAAAAAGTGCTGGCCAAATTTTCGAGTTGCTAAAACCACCCGGAATATCAAGAATGTTCGTTTATCGTGCTATTGCTCGCTTCGGCGAATTGTCTGGAGTAAAAGACAGGCAAAAAAGTGGTCGCCCGCGCGTTTTCCGTACGAGTGCCAATAAAGGCAGTGCGTGACAGAATTCGGAGAAATCCCCTTAGAAAACAGAAAATCATGTCCAATGAATTGGATATATCAACCAGATCCATATCTAGGCTGATTCGGGATGATCTGCATATGAAAGGCTATCGTCGGTCCACGGGGCATCTTCTAACTCCTCAGCTAAAAAAATTAGGCTGGAAAGATGCAATCGACTTTTGCAGTGGCACGCGGACAATGGCCATGAAAACATTCTGTTTACGGATGAGAAACTTTTTGCCGCGGAAGAAGTTTTCAACAAACAAAATGACAAGATTTATGCCACTTCATCTAAGGAAGCGAAAAAAGTTGTTCCAAGGGTTGGACGTGGCCATCAGCCCTCTTCCGTAATGGTTTGGTGGGGTGTCTCCCACCATGGTGTCACATCCCTCCATTTCTGTGAAAAGGGCGTAAAAACTGGTGCAAAGGTTTACCAAAAAGATGTGTTAGAGGGTGTTGTGAAGGGTTTAACCAATACCCTTTTCAATGGACGTAGATGGATCTTCCAACAGGACTCTGCTCCTGCGCACAAAGCCAAAACCACGCAGGAGTGGCTCAGAGTCAATATTCCTGGCTTTATAGCAGCAGAAGATTGGCCATCAGATCTCAATCCACTGGATTATGCTTTGTGGTCAGAATTGGAGAATATGGCTTGCAAAACTCCCCACAGAAATTTGGGAAGCCTTAAAACAACATTAACCAGAGCAGCGTCTCCGATCTTCATGGAAATCGTACGTGCGGCTATAGCCCAATGGCCACACCGTTTGAAAGCTTGTGTTAAAGCAAAAGGCGGCCATTTCGAGTGAATACAATTTTTTTTAAATAACCAATGTTGTCTTCTAATAAATGAAATAATTTTGAATACAATATGAATATTGGTCTTTTTTTTATCACGTTTTATATTTGTAACAGAACATATGGCAGGATATGTTCAAGCTCGTCAGAAAAATTCGGCAAACCTGTTAACGATCCAGGAATAGGGTGCCATTCAAGGACCACACTAACATTCCATCCGCTACATCTCAGCCATCTTTAGACCTATGGCGGCGTATTACAATTGCTATATCCAAGCATCTGGGATGTCGTCATAAGTACATTTGAAACAAAGTTTTGCACCCACCTCCAAGGATTGCGTTTCATAGAGCCCGACTTATCGTCAAATGATTCCTGTCAAAAACAACCATTTCCCAAACATAACGTATTGTATTTTTTATTTTTCAATAATTAGGAGGTTGAAATTTGGCACATGTGTATTTCATATTCATAGGCTAGTTAACTTGGAAATTGGGCAAAATCGATGAAGCGCAAAAATCTTGCCCATACAAGAACTGAACCGACGTCCAGGAAAATTTTTTCATCTCAATTACAAGTACATGCGCTTGAAGTGTTGCTAATTTCGCGCTGCTGTGTCAAACAAAAGGCTAATGGCAGTGCGCTCAGTTTTTGAAAATTTGCAGTCTTTTAGGTATATATCGTTTTATGCCGCAGTTAACAAAAGTTATCGAAATGGAATTCAGACGCCGCAGGCAGTATTAATGAGTTACATTTACGTGTGTATTTGTGTGTCGGTTTGTTACCCGTTACAACTGTACTGTTAGCAAAAAAAAAAAAAACGCCATATAGATGGACATACAAAAATAGTAACATCACCGGAAATGACTTTAAAGGTGAAGGCCAGAATTCAATGTAATCTACGACAAAGCGCAGTTCAATTGGTGAAAATTTTCAATGTGTCTGCTAGTAGCATAGACCCATATTGAAAACTGAATGCCTCTTGAAGTTCAAGTTAGAAACAAAAACGACGTTGATGGCGAACTCGAAAATTAAATTTTTTGTAAAGAAAAAATGTTTACCGTTCAGCAAGATGTAAACAAAGAGAGGAAATCAAAAAATAATTTAGACCAGCGACCAGTGACGGTTTAAGCCAGGAGAACTGCTAGAGGACGCTCCCCACTCGTTTTCACTAAACAGAGCGTTTAAAAGATGCTTCTTTATCTTAGGCAACACAATTCGGTAGAAACCATTGGGCGTTTCAACAAAACTCGCCATCATCGCATAAAACCCTGGAAACCTGACTTTTTACAACAAACGGTTTCCAGCTTCTTTTCTTCCGTGATATTCACCGGACTTACGCCCACGATTTTTTCGTATGATCCATTCTAGAGGCCAAAATATCAACCAAAAAGGATGAAACGGTCATGCCTCATGCACATGCGTGCATAGTGCGGCTCTACACTATTATCCCCAGTAGAGGCGCTTGCATCAAACAATAAGAATGTTTTTACGATATACTGAAGTTTATAAATGAAAAAATCAATCCCGCTCCTAAAACCAAATCACGATTGGAATATGGTTTATAAGATCATGAATTACTTCGAAAAAAGCTTTGGTGATTAAGCCAAATAGCTTTGAGAAAAATGGAATTTGTGAGGTAAACCAATCCTCTATTTTCATAATGAAAAAAAGTTCAGAGAATCAAGAAGCTGGAGGTTTTCGGGTGATACTTACTTCACATATGCATAGCCTGCTTATAAGTAGACTCGAGGGTGGTCCTAAAACTAGCCGACGTATAGATGGTGCCAGTAGTTTGAAAAAAATGGCAACCTTATAAAACCTATGTTTTAAGTTTCAAGGCGTCACGTTGTTTAGCATTCTTATTTAAGCCATTAAAAGCAAACAATCTCAGTGAATTTGTAAACATGGAAAAAATTGGTCATCGTCATATAATTTAATACTTCCATTTGAAAGGTGTCAGTCCAACCAATATTAAAGCCGAGCTAGATTCTAATCTGGGGGAGTTTGTTCCTTTGTTTTCGACTGTAAAATATTGGTCGACCAATTGAGTTGTCCACGCCAGACATGTTTAAAAAACTCCACAAAATGGTATTGGATGATCGTCGGCTGAAGGTGCGTGAGCTAGCTGAAATGATAAGCATTTCAAAAAGTGCTATACATCGCACATTAACCAAAGATTTGAAGATGAGGAAGCTGTGTGCAAGATGGGTACCGCGCTTGCTTTCCATAAAGCGTCGTGAAGATGTTTCAGTAGAATGTTTGGCGGTGTTTCACTGCAATAAGGCCGAATTTTTGTGTCGATTTATAACCATGGATAAGACAAATAAATTGTCGCTTCACCAAGACAATGCTCCCGTTTACACGTTCACTATTGCGATGGCCAATATTAATGAAATAAAGTTGGAATTACTTCATCACGCACCTTATTCGCCAGATTTAAGTCCCTCGGGCTATTTTCTATTTCAAAATTTGAAAAAATAGATTGGTGGTAAAAAATTTTTCAACAACGAAGAGGTGAAGTTTGATGGATATTTCCTACTATAAACGGGGCATAGAAGCTATTGAATATCGTTGGAAAAAGTGTTTCCATCTAAAAGGAGATTATGTTGAAAAAAAGAAAGAAAATTTTTCCCAACTTTTTTGTATTCTCTTTGTTAAGTTGGCTAGTTTTTGGGACCGTCCTTATATATACACAACTGATGATGAACCAGCAGCATCAATTCAGCCACAAAGGGACCTAAAGATGGACTTGTCAAGGAGTTCGTAACCCGTCATCCTTGTGGGTGATTACTGAATTGACAGTTATTCCAACCAAATATTTAAAAACATTTTCAATTTGGTGTACATTATTCTGCACATTATCAAGAAAATTATCATTAACGTGATCACTGTGAAAACAAAATACTCTATGAAAAAAAATCTAAACACTTCGAGGGTCGACCGCTGTAAAATCAATGTATGAGAGCAACGCACAGACACGGACATAATTGTGGGTGTAGTTATTACAAAATGCAAAAAATTAAAAAATAAATAAATTTGCAATTAGGAACAACATACATCTTTAATATAAAGTTTAAGTACAGCTAGAAATGATTTTGGGGAAAAAGATTATTTGGCGGAGTACCTAAAATTTGTCACTCCGTGATGAAGCAGGAAAAGAAGTTCAGAAGAGAGTGGCATATTATTGATGCTACTGACTACTGACATCAAAACGAAATCAAATAGTTTTAATTTGTTGTATAGAGCTTAATTCTAATTTCTTATAGTTTCTAGCATACGAATCAAAATTAAGCAAAACTTTGATTCTAATTTCGACAACAGAATCTACATTCTAATAAATTATGCCTCTATCTAATAAATCCAAAGCAACAATACCAACCAATTTTGATTTTGACTCAAACACCCGAAATGAGATTAGAAACAATGTTTGATTCAAATTCAGTTGAGGAAACGTTTTATTTGTATTTCATTTGAAACTTTTCATTAAAAAAAAGACGACAGCATTTTTGAGTTACTGTGAACCTGAAAGATAAATTATTCGAAGAATTTTTTTATTTTTGATCATTTGAAGCCAGGCTTTTCCCCAGTCAAGAATAAAAAGCTACGTCAGATTTCAGTTATGAGCTCAATTCAGAACTACATTTCAGCTATACTTTCGTTTCAAGAATCTCTAGCAAAATATCTGTTTCAGTGTGTTTGGAAAGAGAAACTGAACAAATTTATGAACTAATACTCGTATGAATCAAACAAATTTCTGATGTATTTAAAACAATAAACGAAGTCAAACGCGAAACGGAATTGAAAAGAGGGTCCATCTTTGTTTTTACCATGGACCAGAACAGTTGTCACTTCTGTTGAAAGATAAGAATTATTTGTTTTTCCTGCTTTTCACAAAGAACTATTCCAAAATTTTTTGAAACAAAATTTCAGATGATTTGCGAGCATAAAAATTACACGTAGACAATGTCTGTATGTACATTTACATGTTGTCTAACCTACCATTTCGTTTACTCAGATGCTCTGAAACTTCATTTATCGGCTACTTCAGTTAGTTTTTATAGTGGATCATTTTCAGTGGATCGATTAAAAGACCAGAACAGAAATTTCATTCCTTCCTTCCTTATAAAGGAAATCACAAAATGTCCTGAATTAAACTACGATAAAAGAAGCAGAATTATAACTTTTTGAAGTCGTCCGTCCAGAAATTATAGACGCACGATTGATTTTTGTCACACTGATAAGATTAGAATTTGTAGCACTCTATAGGCGTTTTTTTTTCATTCTCCTTACTAAAACTCCAATGACTTTAATATTATTCTGAGTTAGTGAAATTGAACGAAAGGTAAGGATCTAGGAACATATGGATTAAATTAGGTATCTGGTTGATTTTTTCTGATTTCTGATGGTGGATTTGTATGGGAGGTACCAGAATGGGTGTGGCGACGCCATAAATTTCCATTCTCGAAACAAAACTTACTTACGATGTGGTCCAAATACATTTCACTGAATCAAGGGTAATTGCTTGGAAGATGAAGTTAGATACACTTGGATTAAATTGGTCATTTGACTGGGAAATACCAGCCAAGTGTTAGAGAGTACTCTAAATCAATGCAATGGGCAAAAGTCTAGGCTACGGGTTATAAATTACGTATAGAGAGAAGATTGAATTTCGGAGAAGCGGTCAATTTGTATAGGAGGTACCAGAAGATGTGCAGCAATGCGCTACGATTCCGTTCTAAGACCCTACTTCAGCAAACGTTCAACGTGTACCAAATCTGAGTGTATTCAGTGCAAGTAAATAAAAGATATAAATTTGAGAATATATGGGTTATATAGGTCTTTGTACAAGAGCAGGATACGAATGAGAGGAACCAATTAAACAATTTGCTTTATTTGTATTTATTAATAGTCCCCTTACAAGTTTCATAAATATCTACGGCAGTTATCTTTTTAGATGGGCGGACATCGCTCGTGAAATATATTTATTTGGTCAAAAAAATTAATTAAATAATTCAAATAATTTAAATTTTCTGTCGTATGAAGGAAGCAAAGGTATTAAAATAAATTATTGTTTGAAATGAATTAAAAACATTTTTTGAATTTCTTTATATGGCAAAGTTAAAATTTACATATGTACATACAGTGAGTCAAATAAGTATTGGCACAGGCGGCATTGTTAAATAAATGTGCTAAATACAACCCATTCATATTTAGGTCTGTATTTTTTTTTTTTCATACAGCTGGTATAATTAATTTCATTACAATGCAAAACATTAAGAAATTTTCTCCTCAGCTCAACCATATTCCAAACACAACAACAAAATTGAAAAAGTCACCAAAACAGATCAAAAAAGTATTGCCACAATGTATGTGTTTTTAAGGCTTTTTCTATTACAGAGGTAATTTTACCGTTACTCTTACAGCTACTTTTGCTTAATTTGTTTACTCATTGAATGTTTACTGCGTAGTCGACTACTTTCATGTCCAGCAAATTAGTTGTTGATCAGAGTTTAATTTGGAAAGGCCAAATGGGCAGAGGTACTGAAATTTCGTCAGAAATACGAAAAATGATCATAAATCTTTACGTAAAAAACAAAAGTTACCGCGAAATTGGCGTTTTAGTCGACAGGCCATGGAGTAGCTGCAGAAACATCATTAAACAATACATAAATACTGGAAAATTAAACCCAGAAAGCCGATCTGGTCGACCAAAAACATTGATAGCACGGGAAGAGCGTATTGTAGTCGCGGCAGTGAACGAAAATCCAAAGGTATCAACTGTCAAATTATGCCAGGATATGTAGGAGGCATTTAATAAAACATTTAACCCGCAAACAATTAGAAATACTCTACATAAAGCTGGATATCACGGACGAGTACCTCGACATAAGCCTTTAATTTCTAAAGTGAACAAGAAGAAGCGACTTGAGTTCGCTCATCTGTATGTGAATGAGCCAGAATCTTTTTGGAATAACGTTGTATTTAGCGATGAATCGAAATACAATCTATTTGGATCAGATGGTGCCCAGAAGGTTTGGCGAAAAGCAAATAAAGAGCTGCAAGAGAACAATGTTATAAAAACCGTGAAACATGGTGGTGGTAATGTAATGGTGTGGGGGTGTTTTGCGGCATCTGGAGTGGGAAACTTGGCATTTATCGACGAGAAAATGGACAAGAAATTATATATGCGTATATTGCAGGAGAATTTGGCTCCCAGCGTAACAAAGTTGGGCCTAAATGGCAGGGAATGGTTGTTTCAACAACATAACGACCCTAAACACTCATCTTATCTTGTACGAGAGTGGTTAATATATCATTGCAAACAGCTGAAAACACCACCGCAATCACCGGACATGAACCCGGTCGAGCATATATGGCACTTGTTGGAAAAAGGAATACGATCTCATTGTATTACGTCAAAGGAATCTCTAAAAGAGGCCATACGCACGGAATGGGCTAAAATATCACCGGAAGAGACAGCAAACCTAGTAGGTAGCATGAACAGACGTTTAGAGGCCGTTATCCAAGCCAAGGGAGGAATTACGAAGTACTAAGTCCTTCGAAATTATTCATATAGTTGTAATTTTCACATGTGTGCCAAAACTTTTTTGATGTAAAATTCTTGCCTTTTGTTAATTTTTCTTATATTGAACCAAACCAAATATAAAGTAAACTTTGTTTTTATTAAATACGTAATAAATAGTATATTCTTTAAAATGACATTTTCACTCTTTTTGTACGTTAGGTGGAAAATGTGTTATAGCTAATTAAACTTTCTACAGAGATGGTGTGCCAAAACTTTTTTGACCCACTGTATGTATTTGTTAATGTCGGTATGACGTTAATGGAGAACATGTTCTGAGCTTTGGATGAAATCTGTCGAAAAATTATGGACTCGATTTTCAGGACCACCAGATCCAGTGTTAAAGCCCCTTAGTCGTTATCTCTTAATATCATATCTATTCGGCATTTCCGTCTTTAACTCATTATTCGGAAGAGGGAGAGATAAATTTTCAAAAATTTAGGATACTCATGCGATTTTCGTTTTGATTTCAATAAAAAAATTATATTATTATTGAAAATCCAACTGTTGCTATTGTCGTCGTCAACCTATGAAGTATGTAGAAAGGTCGTAGTCCTTGGTTTGACGTCGATTTATTCGGTCTTGCTACTTCTGTGAATCTGCACAAAGCCTTAGAAAACGAAACAGACGTTAACGCATGCAAGGCGTGAATATGGAATGAACTAAATTGATTTCAAATGCGTTAATTTGCATTTAAATCTTTGTTTTCCACTTCGGTTAAATGGAGTGTAATGGTGTTTTGATCGGTGGCGATAACAAAACAACACACAACACACACAAATTCATCTATTAAGGAAGAAAAAATTACCGTTATAGTTCCGCTATGCTCTTAATTCAATCAAAATCTTTCGTCGGCGTCGTCGTCGTCGTCATCTCCACGTATCACTCGCCTCCTGCTTTCCATAGTTTATTTTCTCTTTACTCTTCACTACCACAGATAAACTTAAGCAAACAAACTACCGGCCGAATGAGAGTACAACAAACCGACTACGGCAACTGAATGTCAACGACGAACGTTTCCACGAAGAGGTGATGATGTAGACGAGGTGCACAGTAGTTTATAGACTATTAATGGCAAGATAAGCAATGGATCTGGCGTAGGTCAGTATTGTTCATTCTTTCTGGATAACTTATTAATTATTACTTTATTACCAACAAACTGAGGCAGAGTTATTTCAACATAAGAAACTAACATATGTTACCTACGTATGATTAATTGAATTCTTTTTGTATGGGAAATAACTCTATTTTTTACTTACTTAGATGCCGACTACGACGGAAATTATCATCCCTTGTGCGCATGAAAGAATTTGGTTGTCTTATTCTTTAACTTTAATTCGTGAAAACAAATTTAGATAGTGCATGAGAATACTGATACCAGAAACAGAGTTTTAGTGATTCCATATATTTTACGGAGAAAATTTCTCTCGGAATCTTCCGATAGTGATTCATCCGCTTACGTCAAAACTGTAGAGAAGCTAACTTGGTCACCTCAGATACTCTCGACAGATTCGAGCAAACTAAATTTCTCCAAGGTTTGATGAAACGATTTATATAACGCCTGAAAGCACGCCTTGGTGTTATTTAAGAGACTATTACCATTAGGTTCATAGCTAATAAATGGCGAATACCATAGACTTAAACCAAAATAAATCAAACTATATAAAACAAGCAAGCTAATCGAACATTTTATCTTTTGCAGCTCAGAGAGAGAGTTAGCTTCTCTATGCTATTGTTCTTTATGGTCATAATTCACCAAGAGACAGTTTTATCATTAAATTCATTACTTAGTTCACAATAGCAGGTGGCTGCAAGCAATATTCTTATTCTAATTTTCAGGCTGACATTATTCTAAAGCAGAAAGGCATGAATTCGGATGTGGATTTGCTGTGGGAGACTGAAACACCTTGTCTCGCGGTTTAACCCTAAAAGTGACCGTATAGCCACTATCCGCATCAAAGTGAAATATTTTTTCATTACTTTGATCTGTGCACATGCTCCGATGAAAGAGAAAAACGAGGAGACTAAAGACACATTTTATGAGTGCCTAGAAGAGGCATATATTCCCTGCCCTGGCCACGACATTAAAATTGTTCTGGGAGATTTTAATGCCAAAGTAGTCTATACGGTAACACTTCTGAAAACGGATTCAGACTGGTTTCGTTCGCTGCGGCACGTAATTTGGTAGTAAGTGGAACCAGATTTCCGCATAAAGACATCCGCAAGGCAACGTGGCTATCTCCTGATCATAACACGACGAATCAGATTGATCATGCGGTAATAGATGGTAGGCGTGCTTCTAGTGCCATGGTCGTGCGTGTGATTTGTGGTGCTAATATCGACTCGGATCACCACCTCGCTCCAGCTAAGGTACGCACGAGATTAAGCAGAACGAAAATTGTTCGTAACCAGACACAAAGGAAGCTCGACGTCGCAAGCTGCATACCCCTGAGATAGCCACAGCCTACTCCACCAAACTCTCTTAACTATTACAACTAAACGCCCCTGATACCGATGTTCCAAGGCTGCAGTCAATTGTAACGCGTGCAGTTAGGGAACGCTACAAGGAGCAGAGAAGAGACGCACGCCAACTTTTTAGGCGGAAGAAGCGATTGTGGAAAGAGCATGAGAGTGAGGAAATAGAAAGGTATAGGGATAGAGATAACACCCGACAATTCTAGCAAAAGATATGAAGTACAGGGCTCCCCTCCTGTGAGGACAACGAAGGAGATCTGGTCTGTGTACTGCGTTTAAAAAACACGATCCAAGTGTTTGTCAAAACTATCGCGGTATCAGTCTTTTACCCATTGCCATTAAGTTCCTATCGAGTGTGATATGTGAGAGACTAAACCCGATTATAACTGACCTGACTGGACCTTATCAATCTGGAGAAGGCCCAAGAAAAACAGATCGACAAATACCATCTCTTCGTCGATTATAAAGTTGTGTTCGATAGCCCGATACGGCAAAACCTGTGTGAGGCCACGTCTGAGTTTGGAATTCCTATGAAGCTTATAAATCTTTATAGGATGACGCTGACTGACACGAAGTTTTCAATAAACATAAGCAAAGATCTTAGCGAGCCATTTTATATCGAACCAGGATTTAGGCAGGGCGACAGTCTATCGTGCGACCTCTTCAACATACTCGTACTGTTGGAGATGATTATGAGGAAAACCGCAGTTAGCACGTCTGGTACCATCTTTAACAAAAACCATATGTTACTCGTATATGCAGGTGACAGGACATCATTGGAAGAAAACTGCGAGATATTAATGCAGCCTTCTCAAGTATCGAGAAGGATAAAACAAAGTTATTGGTTTCAACGAACAAAGAGTCTACTCGTTTGGTTCCGCTGTAAACAAAACGAATGATGTCAGCAGGGAGATAAAGAGGAGATTATTGCTTGCTAACAGATGTTACTATAGGCTAAGCAAACGATTAAATGATAAAGTCCTCTCTCGACAAACAAAAATCCGACTGTACCAGACGTTGGTTAAACCTGTCTTGTTATATGGCGTAAAATCCTGGGTTATGACGCAAACGGATGAATCAGTACTGGCAGTTTTCGAAAGGAAAATACTCCGGAAAATATCATATCATCATCGTTAACGGAGAGTATCGGCGTCGCATGAACAATGAGCTGTATGACCGACATCGGCGTGGTCAAACGCGTTAATATACAGTGATTGCGTTGGCTGGGTCATGTTGTACGGATGTACCCAAGTGCTCCGGTACGGAAAGTTTTCGACAACGAACTCGGTGGACGGCGCAGAAGAGGCCGACCAAAACTCCGTTGGAAGGACCAGGCTTTAGAAATGCTATCGAAACTTGGTGTGACGAATTGCAGGAGAAGCGCTGAAGATCGAAGCGCTTGGAATTATTTTCTACGGGCGGCGTATAATAAAAAACGATGTCTATTCCAGTTGCCACCCAAGAAGAAGATGACTCCATTCCTGTATTATTTTATATCCTAATAGTGCTACTACCTAGCAGAACGAACGAAGCGAAAATAAATTGGGAATATAGTGTGCACAAAAAAAAAAAAAAAAACGATTTTGCGAAATCTTTACTATTAAGGGATACAAATGTGAAAGAATGGTCCAGGATAAAAGGCTGTTTTTAATTTGAGTGCGCTGGCAATGAGAAGAGATTTTTGAGAATGCATAATTTTAAGGGTAGAATTAATGGGTAGAATTTTTTACTTTTAACAGATAGGAAAGAAGTGGAACAAAATTGATAATATTGCTCACAACAAATGACTACAACTGAAATCACAAAACTAGCGCTTAGACGAACGATGAAAAGCGATTTTTGGTAATTCGTACGGTAGCAGATAGAAAAGGTACAAAGGGGACAAAAAAATTAAAGGGGAAATGGGAAAACGTGTTTAAAGGTTCATTCTTTTAGGACGGAGAATAGGGAAGAAGAAAAAACTGGTACCATCGACCGCAACAAACGGCTGCTTTTGATTTAGGCGTAGATTCAAGAAAATTCGGAAAGTCGTATTTTTATATGAAAAACTGGGGAAAAATGGACGCCAATGCATAGAACTGCACTATCAACAAGCAATTAATACTAGGGAGTAAGTGGATCAGGTAAAAACAGACGAAAGAGGACAAAAATTGTACCATCGACGAATTCAAATCGATGAGACTGGAATCACCATTACTTTCTTGCAAAGTAGGTGGGACGGTAAAAATACATTTTCCGAAATTTCTATTTTTAGGGAACAAGTAGTTAAGAATGAGTTTTAAGAAATACTAGCCTGCAACCAGCAGCTGAAATTGGTAATAAAATTGAGAGTGTCAATACAATGCGATATATGGTCGCAGTAAAGTCAAATTTTCTGGAATTGGTAGGTTTAGCTAGGAAATAAAGAGGTCAAGGATGACATCATCGCCAGAAGACTGACTGAAGGTGAAATCTTTAAAATTTAGAAGGGTATTCCTCTTACGGCGTAGTTGGGCAATAGGCAGAGATATTTCGAATTCTTACGATACAAATAAAGAAGAATGAGGGAAGGTTAAAATCAAGAGATTATTGTCGCAGTTATCGTGAAGCCAACTAGGCTGTTCGGAATTTCAATTGTTAGGGGCTTAGCAGGGCAGTTGCGGGACAAAGATAGTAGCACCCCTCAGATGGTCGAAGACAAGGTAGTGAAAATTGGCGAGAAGACCTCTTTCAGAGGAAGTGAACTTTTGATTTAAGTTTTATTTAAAAGTAAAGCAACGTTTCCACAGTTGTATGCGCTTGCTAATTATACACATGGATTATTTTGTTAAAATAGATTTTGTATAAAAACAATTTTTTTTTCGTCGTTTCTCTGATATGTTCGGGGAGGCTTTTATCTTGAGTAACAACACGTTGACGAAATCGATTTTCCAAGGCCGAAAAAAAACACCTAAAAAGATACAAAAATTAATCTAGTACTTGTGAAAAAAAAATTGATTCCAAAGCACATTTTTGAGCTCAGCTCCTTACTTTGACTTTTATGTTCGGGTTCTTGTGTTGAAGGTGTATGAATTTCTTAGGTCAGATATAGTGCAGTGTGCCACCATCTATAATGTCAACGTCATTCAACACACATTTTCGTGCATAAACTCCATGATCTGAACAAGCTACAACATATGTAAATATCGCAAAAGCACTCAAGGAACGTTATCACAAATCACAGTGCGATAAAGCAGTCAGTAGCTATGATGTTTACGTTAAAGGTTCGGTTCTTACACATTTTTTTTTTGATGTTATTGCTTTATATTCGCTTTTTTAGTCGTTGTTGCTGCTGCTGGATTTGACGAAGTAAACAAAAGTAAACAAGTCGTCGGTCATCGCATTCTTCTTTTTCGCAAAGATTGTTTTTTACTAGTAAAAATGCGAATGCGTGTGTGTTTAAACGTGAGTGAGTGTGAATGAATACGTGCAGGCGTGTGTATGTCCGTGCAAAAGGCGACAGTGTAACGAAGCATGAATGGTGGTGTGTGTGTGTATGGGTTTGGGGAGGTGGGCGTGTGTGTGATATTATTACTCACAAAATAAGTTGTTGTCGAAGTCGTTTTTCTTTTGTTTATTCTCGTTTTTTTTCAGGCTGTACTTACCTCAAAACGAAAAAAAACAAGGAATAATATGTTGTATGTTGTGGTGTGAAAGACGACTTCACTGTGTTGTTATTCTTCTGTTCTCTGTACTCTTTGTTGTTGTCCGTGTTGCGATGTTGTTTTGACATCAAGTTAAAAACACGCAAGCAAACGGCATCAACAACAGTCAGTCAGTTTCACTGCACTTATTATATATTTTCTTCTGGTACTTTGTTTTTCTTTAATTGAGTTCAGTTTTGTGTGGTTTTCGTTATCTTGTTGTTTAGTACCTTTGTCGCCACTCACAACCGTAAATCAACGAAAGAAACAATTCGCATCCGAAACAAACAATCGCCAACAGTCGCCGCGCTTCTATTATATACTGTTTTTGTTTTGTCATACGCAACGCAACAACTGCAAAAGAATTTTTACGCGAATCGACCACAAAAACAATGCAATAGCAGCAACACCATCACCAACAACAACAAAATAGCAACAGCAACGTTAGCTGACGAAAAATGCAACAAAATAATATCATGCACAAAATTAAAAATACAACGACACGATGCCGTCGTAGTCTTCGCCATCATCACCATCAACACAACAACGCACAGTGCGAGCGAGTTATACAAAACAATAAAAACAAAATGACGAAAGAAAGCGCGGCGCAATCACCCTGATAGCTTCGCGCTACTTCGCCATGCCACGAATTGTAGTCGTAAGTCTAGGCGATCTTGGGTGGTACAGTGGGCTAATGTGCTTCAGAAATTTATAACAATCTAAAGGTACTCCGTCAGAGAAACGATTTACTGAAGAGCAAATTCACTCCCTTCTGCCAAATAAATGCTGCTTTTTAAAAGCAATAGTTTTGTTTAAAACTTAACCATAATTTTGCTATTGATAGTACAAATACCCCCCTCCCGTTTTTTTTTTCAAAAATTAGTCATTCACTGTGAAAAATGCAGAATTTCGTCCTTCGCTTGCCATTATTTTCTCCCATTTCTCTTACTTCATAAGAAAGCTTCATCATTTGAGGCTATCCGGGAATAGAGCCAATTTTTAATTTCTTCATGTGACGTGAAGAGTGCGTCTGACAGACACTCAATAAAAAGCCCTTACTAAATTTAAATTTTACTTGAACAAGTGTGACTTAAATACATATACATATATATATATACATATATATATATATACATATATATATATACATATATATATATATATACATATATATACATATATATATATATACATGTATACGCATATATCTGCATTCGGGTTTCGTAAGGCGCTTTCTTGTCAGAGAGTGGTGTTACGCCAATATATCGTACGGTATCGACAGATGTCCTCGCCGGACTTTGTTGCGATTCGTCGTGCGACGGAATTCAAGACTAGGAAAGGCTGTGCACTGACAGCAACGGATTGCAATTGAGAGGGTAGAGTTTGAGTAGGTGCCATCTTAGGGGGCTCTTGTACGAAAGTGTCTTGTCGAGATGGCAAACACATTGGGAGAAGAGTCGGAACGGACGCGCTGCATTTAAGCTCGACTCACCAGAGGCTCCTGGTGCCGCGGGTGACACGTAACTTGTTTACATGTGTCTTAGAGATATATCAGGGAATTCCACGCCTATATCACATGGTTGCGGTTCATCGTCGTTGAGCGGAAGGCGTTTAAAGTTTTCCCCCATTTCCCACTGGTGAGGATACTGAAACCTTGCAAAGTGTTATTGACCTCCATAGGGTCTTCGCACATTTAGGTATGAAAAAAAAGATCCAGTCTGTACACTTTTGCTGCAGGGCGACCAATCCCGGGAAGTATGCTGTATAAATCTCAGTTTGGTAGCAGCTTAGTTGCACAGCTCCCACCGATGAATGCAGCCGGTAGCGTGGGGAGATCAAAAGGCTGCGAATTAGAGTTCATTTTGGGCTGTTGGCTGAAACCGAAATTGCTGGTAGTGTATTCGTGCAACCGGGTCCTATAGACCCATAGAGTAGCAGATGTGGTATGATAGGCCGCATCTCTGCACAATAGGGATTATGTTCCATTCTAGCGCAATCAATGCGGTATATCCTGGCTGGAAGAAAGCGCCAACGATTGCGCCAGCTTGCTCCCTAAATTGTCGATTTCTATTCCTAGATAGTCCAAGTTTACTGACAAGCGCATTATAATGCGCCCAGTGCGATTAGTACACCGTTGGTAAGCCCTTCATGGCGAGACTGACGCGACTCTCGTGGACAAGTTTCGGATTTTTTCAAAATCAATTTCTGGCAACACTGGTTATAAATAACTTTTTTATGCCGATAAAATCAGGCCTTATGCTCATTTGATACTTCACGAAATACAAACGACAAGTTGGACTAATATCTGATTCAGTTGCATTTTTGTTTGTTGTGGGAAGGTTTTATCATTAAATCGCTTTCAAACCCCTGTCATCCAGGATGACATTCTAAGTTTTATTCTCGACGGAGCCGAGGTGGGTGATTCATCCGCCTCCCCAGAGTTATAATTGCCCGAATTCACACCGAGACCCAACCGAGTTTACCTCTTCTTCAAAATAAATAACTTGGTTTCGTCCTCGTTTATCACCAGATTTGCTGACTCTTCCTCTATGCTTGAGAAGGCTACAGTAACATCTTGTAGTCTTCAACCAAAGATATGAGGAAGATCATCGCACGCATTTTTATTGAAAGTGGTACTAGTGGGGTTTACTATAGCTTTTCTCATAAACATCTCGAAATAGATGTGGATGAGGCCAAACGATATTATAGTTTGCCGGCATATTTACATTCACGTTAGGTGGGATCTTTGTCTATTTATTAAACATTTATTGCCGTTATCATTCCGCAAAGACGTATAAGTCTCGCCAGGGTGTTAAACTTCATGTGGCTTCATATCATTTTGGATGTGTTGGACTGTCGAAGGTAGCTTTATAGACAACGCAAATTTAGCAAGTGATGATCTGGGAATTTTTTTATTTACATAATATAAAACGTCGCTGAGAATAGAGAACAGTCACTAATTATTCACGAATCATATTCGATAGAACCTTATGAGCGATGGGCAAGACTAATAGCGTAATGGTTGGTACACACAACTTTATAGATTCTCTTAGATTCTTATCCTTGGCCTTGCTCTTAGTGCACTAAATCGAGTTTAGTATCTGATGTATTTCCATTACCAGTTCACAGCTGCCGGTGTTAGATAGTATCTACTAGAAGCCCATCGAAATTTGCTGTTCTTTTTATCGATTTTGATTTCATTTTAACCACGTGGTGAGCAGTCTAGGCTTCGTCGATAATTGGTGTAATTTATTCGCGTATATTTATTTCCGGAATTATCAATTTATGAAGGTGTTGTCACCATATACATATGTATGCAGTACACTCTACATAACAGTGTAAAATTCAAGAAGAGGTGCCCTTCAACGGCATTTATCTTTCAGTGGAACTTTCGGCCTTCACCTCCATCCCCGCAACTGTCTACAATCACTCTCCTAATCTTTTTATAACAATTTCTTTTAAAGGAAGCTCTGCCTCCCATTTATACTTCTTGAAGTGTTTTTTCACAGTGCACCTTAAAATTGGATGCTACCAGTATTGTCAGATCTAACGATTTGTCGCGAAACATGGCGACTTCAAAGCGTTATCGACAATTAAAATTTTAGAATTGTGATTAGCCATTTGCTTGACAGTTTTTCAAATACTTCAGGATATTTTGTATCAGAGCAGCAAAAAATTGCGTACGAACTCAATAAAAAGAAGTTGAAAGTAATATACTTCAAAAGCAAGAACATTTATATTAGTGGCAAGGTAGCAACATGTGCCGATTCTATATTTCCACCAAAAGTCCTTTCAGATTGCTTCCAATAATGTAATTATATATTACTTTAAAGTAGTGCCAATAGTGCTGTTTTTGTAAAAATAATGATTAGAAGTAATGAAATATTTTTTTTTTCTTTACCTTGGACAGTATTAGTAGTTATGTTTCATAAAATTTTAATATAACTTTACTAAATTATCATTATAATTTAATTTACGATTTACGATCAATCTCTTTACTTTTTTACTTTTAAAACTTTAATTCTCACTGTATTATCCCGTAAATTTGTAAAATCCTAAAATGTTATTCTAGAACTACATAATCGTACTACACAAAGGGTGATTTTTTAATCGTAGTTTTTTTAAAAACCGAATAAAACACTCAAATTTGCATCATATATTAGATTTTTTATGGGAATTGATAAATATGTATTTGCCATTTCATTTTTAAAGATAATTTCGTGTAAATGTTGTCCGCGGCTCCGTTTCAAAATGTCCATTCGGAAGGTCCAATGTTTCGTTACTTTTTCGAGCATTTCGGCCTGTATTCCACGAATAACGCGTGTTTTGTTATCCTGTAAGGCTTTAATAGTGTTCGGCTTGTTCACATAGACTAACGACTTGACATAACCCCACAACAAATAATGAAGGGTCGTTAAATCGCACTATCTTGAGGGCCAACTCACAGGACCAAATCGAGAAATAAGTTGTTCACCAAATTCATCCCTCAACATATCCATTGTTTTACGAGCAGTGTCGCATGTTGCGTCGTCCTGATGAAACCCCTTGTCAACCAAGTTCAACTCAGATAATTGGGGCAAACAAAATCGCGTATCATGGCTCGATGTCGTTCGTCGTTGACGGTAACGTCAACGTCACGGTCGTCTTTGAAGAAAAATGGACCGATGATGCCACCAGCCCATAAACCACACCAGACTGTCGTTTTTCGGGATGCATGTGGAGGTTTATTACTCCAGATGCGACAGTTTTGCTTGTTTACGTATCCGTTCGGGAAGAAATGAGCCTCAGCCTTGAGCCTTGAGTAACACATGCCCAATCGCTGAGAACGGCGACGAATTGACATTTCACGATCATGATTAACACTGGTCGCTACGGCTGCAATATTTTCTTCGGTAGCACCCTACGCATGCGAGTCGATGGTTTTATGTCCAACAAAGTAAATTTGGTGCGGAATTTGGAGATAACAGCACGAATTGTTAACTCAGCAGGTTTTTCAACGATTATGACGACCATAAAATGGTTGTATGAAACGATGCACATTTGTCACAGAGCACGAATTTTGATAACAAATTTCAACGATTTGCAATCGCTGCTCGTTTGTTAGTCTTTCCATGATGAAATGGCAGAGTATACTGGACACTTTTCACTTTGACAGATGACGTTTGGACGCCATTACCAAACAGTGCTGCTTGTGCTTGTATTGTTGAATAAGGTAAATTCGTAAAAAAGTAGTGATCCGAGTGTGTGGTAGGCCGACGGGTCAACAACCATACACGGGGTGCACTACAGTAAGAAATCAAAAAAAAAAACTTTTTTTAATCTATGTATGTATTTCATTAATTTTTTTTGTGTATATAAATTTTAATTTTATTTTATATAACTAATTGGTTTTGAAGATGATGACTGTAAATGACCTCCATGCTCATTCACGCATACATATGCGAGACCTGATCAGAAAACTATTCATTGCGGGATCGCCTCAATTATCGTTTTAATAAACTGCTTCAATTCAGTCAGATTAATAGGGTTCGTTTTGTACACTTCTTGCTCCAAAAAATAGTCTGGTGCAGTCAGGTCCGGTGACTTTGGCGGCCAGCGGAAAGTGTAGTTTTTGGATATCAATTTGTTTGGGAATTTTCGTTGGAGCTCTGCCATAACTGGTTTGGCTATGTGTGCAGTTGCTCCGTCTTGCTGAAACCAAATGCTATTGGAATGGATTCGTCTTCGGCACAGTTCTGGGGGAAAAACACCCAGAACATCTTTAAATAACTGTCCAAATTGACAGTTGACAGTAGCACAATTCTTGTGGCACCTTGTACGATAATGGTATCATTCCTTCCATTAATCTGGTTTCTCGTAATGTAATCAAGAGCTACCTAAGTTGCCTTAAGGATATCTCACATCTGCACAATGGAGCAGTAAAAAACCTAAAAAATCTCTAAAATGAAAACAAGAATGCGAGTAAGTCTTAAAAACCGAGTGGCTAAAAGGTGCGGAAAAATCAGTCAATGTAATGAAATGAAACCAAACAATGACAATGAATTCCCATAGTAGTTTTATTTCTCTTTTTTGTTAGTATTTACTATTATAAATGAAGATAAGATAAGGGTATTTTTCGGTTCTTTTCCCAAACTAGTACAAAACTTTCAATCAAATGATCTGAAGTACATAAAGGGTGTCCCAACAAGAATGCAAGATTTAAATTTGGCGCCATTCGAAGTGTCATTGTTTGACATTTGAACAATTGTCATTGTTTGCTAGTAGAAGGTACGAGGTTAGTAAAAATGGAGCGCTATACGAATGAACAACGCATTTTCATTGTGAAATTGTTTTACCAAAATGGTGAAAGTTTTGCGGCTATAGTTCGCAAATTGTGATCAATTTGGGGTCACAATAATGCTCCAAAAGACTCAACTGTAAAGAGATTAATGGATAAATTTGCTAAAACTGGGTCTGTTTTAGTGATGTAAAGATAACAACGCGCCTTCGACCACGTCGGTCGACCGAAAATGTTGCAGCTGTACGTGATGATGTCGCTCAAACTCCATCGGCACCGAGCTCAGCAAATTGTTGTCTCCAAATCCACTATGCAGCGAATTTTGACGAAAGATTTACATCTTCATGCAAGCAAAGTTCAATTGACTCAGGAACTGAAGCTAGATGATCATGGACAGCGAAGGGAGTTCGTTAATTGGGTATTGGAGAGACAACATGAAAATGCTGATTTTGCCGATAAAATTATCTTCAGTGACGGGGCCCATTTCCACCTTGATGGCCTCCTCAATAGGCAGAATTGTCGCATTTGGGGTGAGGAAAATCCTCGAGTGATTCACTAGAAGAAAATGTATCCTCAACCTGTCACTGTGTGGTGTGGATTTTGGGCTGGGGGAATCATTGGACCCTTTTTTATGAAAATGAGGCATGTTAAGCGCAAACAGTCAATGGTGTTCGGTATCGTGAAATGATAACCAGTTTTTTCGTGACTAGAATTGAAGAAATGAATGTGGAGGGCATGTGGCTTCAACAAGACGGCGCCACATGTCGTACAGCCAGAGAAACAATTCCATTGCTGCATCAGTCATTTAAATCTTGCGTCCTTGTTAGGACACCCTTTATGTCTTGAACCGACGTCCACTGACGTTGCTGGATAAGTGTTTGTGTAAATTGAATTGTTCTTGTACCTTCATTTCTTCGATTGAAAGTTCAAAAATACTCTGAATTAAAGCACAATAAAAGAAGGGGAGTTGTTTATTGGTATCTTAATTTGTATATGTAGTGCGCGTGGGCACTGCAGTCTTCTTTCATTTGCAAATAATAGCTGCCTGATAGGTGTTTAATTATACTGAATACTCGTATAGTGGTTTCAAAACCGCCGGTCTGGCAAGGCTATCAGCTGTTAAATACCTGTCGTCCGAAGTGTTATTTATTTAGTGAAAGATTTGCTATTTACGACTATGGATCGTTTAACGAAAATAGAAAAATAGCTAAAGCTTACTACAGAAGTGGTGACATTTAATCGAAGAAAACTTTCAGCGATGAAGTTAATTTTCACTCGGTGGTTACGTCAACAAGCGAAATTGTCGCATGTGGTCCTCGAAGAACCCAGAAGTGATTGTGAAAAAGTGACTGAAGGTGACTCCACTGCTACAACCAGTCCAGAGCTAGCCATTTTAATGACATTGTATTTCGTACATAATGACAAGGTCCAAGCAATATAAGAAATAAAAGTTTAATCAAAATCATAGCTTTATGTGTGTTTATCAATTAAAAATACTATAACTTTGTCAATTTTGATTTTTATTTTTTTAATGGTTTCAGTATAGCGTAAAAACACTTGAAATTGTAAGAAATCTGTGTTATCGTTTGGTGTAGCCACCTTTAGCGCGGATAATAGCACCTAGTCTGTCCGGGAAAGCTTCACACGCTGCACGAATGTGGCCCAACAGTATTTTGCCCAATTCTCAGCGAAGAGTAATCTTCAAGGCATTGACCTCATCATAATTTTTAGTTAATATTTTGGGCCCTGGAATAAACTATATTGAAAAAATCCATTGGGTTTAAGTTCGGGGAATATGGTGACCATCGTTGTGAAGAAATGAAGCTGTGTAGTTTTCCTTTTACAAACGTTGGGTTTTACGGACTTTATGGAATGGTGCCGATTTTTGCTGAAAGTTGAAAGTTTTGTTTAAAATGTTTTTCACGCAAATTTATGGACTTCTCCTATTTGATGAAAACGTGTGCTGAGCATCCTCTGGCAGTTACCGCTCCCAAGCCATCACTAATACAAGCGCTGGCTTTCGCAGAGCAATTCGCTGGTGTAAATAGTTTTCTGATTTGCACGATGACGGCGGTTGTTTTGTTTGTTTACATATCGAAGAGCCATGAAAATTTATTCATCAGAAAAGACCAAATCTTCAAGGGTGTCCGTGTTTTAACACTTTTGCTGTAGCTAGGCAAGAGCGAATTTCGTAGAGCTTCAATTGTAACTACTTTGTTAATATGTGCTCCACGCTACAAGCCGGTACATTGAATTTTTTCGCCAATTGAACTAGACTTGTGAATTACGTTGAATTCTGGCCTTCAATTTTCGCATCGTCTTCTGATGGTGCCACTTTCATTGTCGTAATCATAGCTCATATCGTAGCTCATTGACAATACCTGGTTGCGATTTTCCAGCCTAATACAAAGCAATAGCATTGTTGCGTTTAAAATTCCATTTCTATAACCTTTTTGATAACTGAGATACAACGCAATATGCTTCGGCAGGTTTGTAAATAACATAAGAAACTGGTTTGGTTGCTACGGCAGCGTGAAGTTGGTAGGACTTCGATCGCCTGCCACTGTACAATAAAATAAGTCATGAAGCAAAAGTTGCCTGCTCTAAATCAATTACTCCCTATGAGGAATATATGAAAATATATGTTATCTAAATCACACAGGAAAGAAATTGCGGGGCCTCAAGCGATTCATTTGTGAGCATAAAACTTTCAATTTGTTTATTTGCTGCTTATTAATTGAGGGGGAAATACATAAGGAAGACTATACTGTGGCACTGGGCTACGTTTTGTCTACATCGACAGTAAAATAATGGGGAAATTTACCCTTAACTAAGAATAAGGAATAAGGAATTTTCAATTATTAGTCCAATGTTCAAATTGACAAGTTTCAAGTACGTATGCTGGAGAAAAACTCATGCCCAATGAAATGGTGCCTTTGGCATTTATCCAACTGTGTATCGTTATACTAGTATTTTTTGAAGCAATACCCCCTTTGTAAGGTGATAAATGTTGAATGTGTTTGATGCTAAACTTAGCAGTACGTTTCAAATCGAGGGGAACAAATGAGTGGAAATTGTAGACAAATGTAATATCCTATGAAGTGGGCATAGATGCCCATGCCCAATAGATAGCTTAAGTGTATTTTCTTCCTTAATGCCGAACTTTTAGTTGAAGAGTGTGCAATTACAACTCTTTTGTTCTAACGTATATAATTATTAGTAGAAAACTTTTATAACAAAAATATTATTTTATAATAAAACTTCAACAAAAGGGCAAGAAATTGAAAACTTTATATTATTTTGTATTGTATTTGACCTACATTGATCACGCAGAAGTAACAGAAATGTGAATATCCAGTACGCTTGCTATGCCCCAAATGCAAAATTGTGGCATTGAGTTGCATTGTGCATTAATATTTCTCAAATCATTTGATTATGCGCCAAAATCAAGAAATTCAACAAAGAAAGGTATAATATAGGAATATACTGCGCTTGAACTTTTATAGAGAATAATTTGTTCATACATTCTTCTTTGAATTAGAAATAGATTTCCCTCTTATGCTATTGGCATAGTTTTTTGAGTTACATTACAAGATGCAGCAAAAACTACTTCCACTACTACTTCGGAAAGTTCGTTCGGTCTTTAAAAGAAATTTATTTACAAATTTAAATGCAAGAAAACAATTATTTTAATCTATTAAGTAATTTAATATTAACCTCTCTGGGAGCTTTGTAATTCCTCTCTCATAATACTCGCTTGGTTTTTCTACAAAAGCAGTGTTCAATTCCATTTTTCCTTTCCTCGTCGTTATGGAAATTCAAATCCTTGAATTGGTTGCACAGACTGCGAAATAGGTGAAAGTCGGACGGGCGAGGTCTGGGGAGTACGGTCGGTGAGGTAAAGCTTCCCACCCAAGCTCTGATGGTTTCTGACTGCTCCGCAGAGCAGTGTGAGGCCTCGGTGAGAGAGTAAGGTAGCCACACATCTAGGTTGCCCAGAAATCCGACCTCTTTCATAAGCCCGCGAACGGTTGAGACTGATTTTTTTGATTGCTTCAGCCATTTCCCTAACTGTTGTTGTTGGATTACCAATAATTAAATCTCTCACCTCCTTGGAAACAATTTCTTTTGGTCGTCCTGATCTAGGAGCGCTCGTAGAAAATCTTTTAAACCATTTCTGGCAAGTTCTTTCATTTGGTCCGTTTTCTTCATAAACAGACTTTATTTTTCGGCTGGCTTCAGCAAGCGTTTTACCTTTTCGGAAATAATACAGCATCGTACGCAAAAAATGCTCTTGTTTGCTCATTTTTCCAACTTTTTGAAACTTTTAAACTTTGTAACCACTCACGACTAGAACAAGAACACAAGTAAGTAATAGTAAACATTTTAAAGTAGGGGTGAGAGGAAGTTATGACGGTGTCTGAAGGAACTCCACGTCATAAGAAGTGACGTGTTGGGAACTAACGATTAATCGAACGAACTTTCCGAACAACCCAATACAAGATAAATTGTCTACCCTGAACAGTGCCTAAAATCATTTGTTGTGAACAAAAGACGTATTTTTGGCATGTGCCTTCGATGGCGCAGAATAAAAATCGTGCAAGCCAATTGTATAAATAAAGGCTACTATTCAGAGTAATAATACTAATAATTATTATTAAAATTAATACAATAATTAATACAATGCATAACATTGCTTATACATTTTACAAAAGTGGTACTTTGCTGTGAAAGTCGCATCCAAACACATTCCATAGCCTTTGAGGAAAATTATGTTGCACGTAGGGCAACGTTGCAGTCGACTGTAACGCTTGCTGTCAAGGACCGCTTGCAAATAAGAGCTGAGGTCCAGAAATTCTGAACAAATTGAGACAAAAAGGTGACGATAAAGTTGCTCGCTTTGCGTAGGAATATACGGCAAAACAAAAAAGAGTTTAAAACAGTGACATTATAATTTGGGGGCAATAATGCTGCCGGAGCTGAGGATCTGCAATTAAAGCTGTTCATTGATATTGACGTCGATGAGTTAATAATGTGCAAATACCAGCTCCCAAAACATGATTTTCAGGAAAAACATGGCACGTTGTATGCTTATTAGATGCCTATTTAAGTGAGTCATTTATTGACCATGAATTGTACATAAAAAAATTATAAAAAGCGTTTCAGACTTCTTCACCTGTATGCCTTATTCATATCAGGAAAATTTGAAAGGCAAAGGAGTTTTGCTTGCTTTCATTTGCATTGACCATCAAGTTCGTTGTCGAATACTTTATTACAAACTGAATCATTTTGTCTATTCGCATATGCATAACATAATCAACGCAGTTTGATGCGCTTTTCTACATTGATATCAACACTCAGGTCACACAGCTCATGGTTCATGCAAAGCTGCCACTTCCCGTTCGTTCGAAAACTCCTAGAACAAATGTATTCTCATATACTATAATTAGATGGAGAGTACTTACGCAAAATCCATATTTATACGGATTAAAATAAAAATTTGTAGTTTTAGCTTTATATCGGAAATGTGCAGTTTTATGCAAAGAATATATATATATAAATTATAAATATATGGGAAAAATGAAAAAAGAAACAAATTCCGCTTAATCCCATGAATGAGATATGAGGTAGTTTCTCACATTCAGTGAGCTTATACGCATTCAATTTTTATACTTATTCAAACTGAACTTATAGTTTAACGACCATTTCGAACGTCGCGGTTTAAGAATCACTTACCAGACTTATCAATCACTTAGTAGTGTTCGTCAGACATACCGAAGTAACCGTCGTTTAAATAATGATAAGTGACTTGTGGCGGGATTGTGCCCGCGCCGCGTTCGGTCACATATGCAAGAAATATGCACCAAACAGTTATGCTGCTCTTAATAGATCAACTTTATTTTTATTTTCTTTTCTTATAAAAGTCATATCTATCCATTAAGTGGTTTCGAAACCACCGGTCTGGTGAAACTGTCAGCTGTTAAATGCCTGTTATCTAAAGTGTTATTTATTTAGAGAAAGGTTTGCTATTTACGAATATGGATCGTTTAATAACCGAAGAACGGGTAAAAATAGTTAAAACTTAATACAAAATTGTGATTCAAACGTGGACACTTTTCGACACTTTTCATAACGACATACTGTGCAAGGAATTGGCAAGATTATAACGACATTTGAAGAGATTGAAAGCGTTACAGATGTGGTCAGCCCTGTGCATCATCATAATGTCCGCACTGATAAAAGTATCGCTTCTGTTAGTAAAAGTGTGGAGGATAATCAGAATTTGTCGATTCCAAGACGTTCTCAGCAACTGTTGCTCTCTTAAGACTCATTATGGCGTATTTAGTATTTAAATTTGCAACTCCATCCATATAGAGTTCAACTCAGGCAACAATTAAAGCCTGCTGACTATTCACAACGCTGTAGATATGCTGATTGGTTGCTACAGCAACGGGCTTCCAATGCCGTTACTTTTATAATTTGTAAAAATGCGTTCATAAAATGTGTCATTAAAGGCGCATTTTATGTTAAAATGCTTTTATGAGAGTTACTGAAGGTACTTTTCATATAGAAATGCGTATCAGCACGCTTCTTTGTATGACAATTGTCTACCAAAGCACTTCTTTATATGAAGTGTCGCCCAATGGTCTTCTTCATAAGAAAATTTTTTCTTCATTTGTGTTTTTCGAGGCTTTTCTTCATATGAGAATATACCTTCTCTTGAAAGTTTGCTTTACGTTAACTATTAAACTTACTTTAAATTCATTATTTAAGCTTGACCGCATATGCTCTAATATTCCTTAACAATAAATTTCATGTGTCTCCAAAAATTGATCTGCGTTTGAAATTATTTGATGTTTGTTTTCATTAAGACAATTTCAAATTACCAACAAAATTTGTTTCAATTCTATCAATAAAAAGCTTAACAGCAACTAACAAAATAGTTGCTAGTAATTATAATAGTTAATTTGACTTACTGGAGATCAACTACTACGAACTTCTTGCATTACGCAGCTACGATATTTTATCGGTGTACTTGCATTTACATTGATTCCTAAAAAGAGAGAACTGAACAACGATTTCAAATTCGCAGAAGTTTGGCCAAACTATTACAAGAAGACGTTAGTTGATCCCAAAGAGCATGCAGAGAGAGCGAAATTAGAAGAAGAAGATGTAACCGTTTGCTGCCGGAGAATTTGCAATCTCTTACTGATGAACTCTTTCAAGTGAATATGATTGTTTCAATATCACTAATCTGATTGACATCACCCGTGAGTGGCATTTCCCTAATAAAATATTTATTGTAAATGAATTCTACAATGAAAAACCTTTTTTCAAGTAAAGTTCGCAAAAAAGAATTCGCCGCAAGAACTTTCTGCAGCAAGAACTTTACACAGGTTGTACTAGAAAAGTAATGTAGTAAAACATATTTTTCACGTGGACCTGGAATGGGGCTTAAGACCTTGCAAGAAAGAAATATACATAGGATTAGAAAAATTAGATTTATAATTTATTATTGCAATTTTGTACATAAAAAATTGTTACTTTATATGAGTACATTAGTTTGGAATAATCAATAGCAGCATATTAGTAATGCAAATAAAATTTAATTGGTCATTTAATAAAACATATTTTTTTTTGTAGAACTACTTTGTTAAGTTTTAACAAAATGCGGCTTTATTTGTCTACATTTCACATTAATAACCTATTATTTCTATTTTCTTCCAATTTTTTTTTGGAAATTTTCTCCTCACACCCTGTTTTTGTTTTTATTTTTAGTTGTCTGTAATTGCATTGCTTGTTAATTTGTAGAAGGAAAGCGAGTGCGTAGATTTAAATAGAGAGCGGACAAATGTCAACACAGAGTTGCTTTGCAATTGCAATGTGCAAATGGAACCTTTTTTACAATTTCAAAAAATAATAGCAAAATATGACACCATACATTTACTGGTATAAGTGAGAGGGCAGAGCAATTTATAAGCTTTTGACAAAGCCTGCATTATGTGGCAACATTTGAAAAAATGGTTTTTAATTCGAAAATTACGTCAATGTTTTGGTTAAAATATTTTCCGCAACCAGTTGAAGTACCCAGTAAACAAAAGTAATCGAAAAGAGGGAACATTTTCATTAATGATAAGGTGGCAACGTGTGCCGACTCTTTATTTCCAACAGGAGTGCTTCTACAGGGTGGCGCAATAGAACGTGCATATTACGTCATCTTTTTTTGCGGGGTAGAAAAGGTGCGGGCGGGGGAGCGCCAACATCGTTGGGTTGGCGGGCTCATGGAGTTTTAGTCGCTATGATTCACTTCGACGTGAAGCGTCGCGCATTTTGCGTGCGCGCATTTTACGAGAACTCTCGTTCATATATTGCTACTAGGCGACTATATTGTGCTGAATGTGGACTACGGCGAATTAGTGAAGATCGGTTCAACATTTAAACCACAAGCAAATCGCCCAAGAACATCATGGAGCCAGTACGAGGAAATCCACAAATGTCGACTCGCAAGAGATCGTCTGTCTTACAATTATCGCGACGAAGTTTGCAACGAATTTTAACATTGGATCTTAAACTGCATCCATATAAGCTGCAATTAACACAAAAATTGAAAGAGTCTGACTTCATAGCAAGACTCGCTTTTGCTAATGAAATGCTTTTTCTCTGACGAGGCTCATTTCCTTATGAATGGGTTCGTAAACCGTCAAAATTGTCGTTACTGGAACAGTGAAAATCCCAAAATCCAACACCAGAAACCATTGCATAGTCCTAAAGTGACAATATGGGCAGCAATCTCTGGCAGAGGAATAATTGGTCCTTTTTTCTTCGAAAATGCGCGGGGCCAAAATGTCACGGTTAATACGGAACGCTACGTTGAGATGTTGGACGGATTTTTGGCTCCAGAAATTGAAAGTTCAAGAATAGTGAATTTCAGAACTTGATTCCAACAAGATGGAGCTACCTGTCACACATCAAATGACTCAATGGCGGCGGTGGTGAAGCAGATGTTCTCTGGCAGACTGATTTCGAAAAGAGGTGATATCCCATGGCCCCCCACGTAGTCCAGACTTGACGCCTCTTGACTTTTTTTTGTGGGGATACCTCAAACACAAAGTCTACAGTAATAATCCAAGAAACATCGTTCAGCTCAAGGAGAATATCAGTGGTGAAGTGGCAGCCATTACACCAGTATTACTGAAGAAAGTTTTCAACAATTTTCGTTTGCGGTTAGAGGAGTGCCGTCGTAGAGAGAGTCCCATTTAGATGATGTTATTTTTAAAAAATAAACTCCATTTATTACTCTACAATGCCTAAGATTTATTTTAACCATACCTTTTGTATTTATTTTTTAATCTATTTTTTAAATATGCACGTTCTATTGCGCCACCCTGTAGATTGGTTCCAATAATGTAATTATGTGCATAATTACTACTTCAAAGCAATAACAATAATAGTAAGGCTACTTTTGGAAAAATAATGTTTAGAAGTATGTTTTCTTCCTTTTTCTTTGCCTTGGAAAGCTATTAGTAGAACACAAATTTTGTGCCATGAATTTTCGATATAATGTTATTAAGTTAAAAAACCAGATGCAGGGTGCCAAGCACGCAGACATTCAGTTTCCCTAAATTTCTTATAATTTAATGTTTTACATTGACCAGTTACATATGTATGTATGTGTCGGTAAGCTATTAGGCTCAATTTGCTTTAAAAACATAGACTTTCACCGGCTAATCCTTTAAATTTGAAAACCCCAGAAATATTATTCTAGGACTACATAACCATACTGCATAAATAGTACTGAATGGTTGTCAAATTGGAAGTACTTGGCTCCTATGACAAGCCAATGATTTCAACATAGGCGTTTCAGTCAAATAGGAACATCTACTACCAGTAGTTGTGATGATAATTCTGCCGGTTGGTATGAAAAATGTTTACAGGGTAGTTGAAAAAAAAAAAACTAAATATTGTAAGTTGCCAGTTCCCTCGCTATGCTCCTTTAAAATTTGTTAATTTTTTTTTTTCTCATAAAATTGAGGTTATAACTCAATACCAACAACAGTGGAAACACCATCGTGTGTACTTGTTTATGTTCCGAACAGTCATTTGTCAACTAGAATAGATCTTGCTAATTAAAAAACGTTAAGAATCTTTACGCCATAGATATTTCTAAAGTGTGGTTGGATTTCCTAGGAGTAAAGCGTGGTAACGAGTTCTCAATTAAAACATACGTTTTGACATTTTTGCTACATTTCTCAGTTACTCAGGCAGATATATTTAGTGGGTTGCTGTAAGTAACTTATAGATGATGGCTGATTTTTTAAACCAACGAAGTATTTGTAAACATCTCGAATTCAATGCCCATTTCAATTTCAGCCGGTTTACCCGATATTGTACTTGGTATATACCGTCGACTTTAAACCAACAAATTTATTTTATTTAATTTATTGATACTGTGTACTAGTCAGACGACACAGCGCTAATTACATCCAGTAAAAGTGCTTTACTGAAATAGATGGAGAAAAGTCTAGCAGCAAGCAAAAAATGGAAAATTAAAATATATAATGGAAAAACTCAGGCGGTAATTTTTCCTTTCAATAAATCACCTAAGCAAAAGCAAACATGTCAAATTGTTTACGGCAACGACTACATTAACATTAATAATGGAGTAAAATATCTCGGGATAACTTCAGATAAGAAATTGCATTTCCGAACACATATGGATCAAGCGTGTAATAAAACTACTTTAAAATCCTTTAAAGTACTGTGCCAAATCCTAAACAAAAGATCACCTCTTAGCTTAATAAGCAAAGAATTATTATTCAGATGTGTCATTAGGCCAATTTTGCCATATGCGCCGCCGGCATGATATACTGCAGCCAAAAGCAACTTAAAACCTTAAAATATTAAAATATCAACCAGGTTATTAAGTCATGGAACAGGCTTCGAAATATTTACTAATTTTATTACCACATTAAATAGTAATTATTTTTTACAAAATTGAAAATTCTACTGTATGCGAGAATGCGGAGAACTACTTAGTACCAACTGAAATGTATCAAATTAACAATTTTTGTCTTATAACTTAACATTTTTTCTATAAATATTTCAGAAATCTGTTTCGATAGCTACAGTCACATAGAGGTTTCTCTCTAAGAGTTATTTGCTGTAAAAGTCGTGTGATTTGACCTCACTAACTACTTTCATGTACATTTTCTGTAGAACAAAATATATTCATCCAATATTTGAATTGAATTGAATTCAATTACTCATGCACATACGAGTATAACATTACTTTTAGAAATCTTTGACGTGACGTTACTTGCTATAGACCGATATCCAAATTGGGAAGAATCTCTAAAGTTTTTAAACATGTTATTTATAAAAAGTTGATTTTCTTAACAAAGTCAATAATTTCTTCCCATTAACATTGATTTTTCCCTGGTAGATCTACTATCACAAATTTATGTTCTTTTAGTGAATACTGCATTTCATCCTTGGAATACGGTACTCAAGTTGAGACTGTGTTCACAGATTTATCTAAAGCTTTTGATAAGATATCGCATCATATACTGTATTTTAAATTAAAGTCGACAGGATTCCACTCAACATTTTTAAAGTGGATAAAATCATATTAAACCAATGGGCAGTGCAAAGTTGTTATTGAAGGGATTGAATCCTTTTCATATATTCAAACTTCAGGTGTGCCACAAGGAAGTATACTCGTACTTGGGCCATTCTTATTCACACTATTTATTAATGACATGTCAACTTGTTTTTATAAGTCACAATTTCTGCTTTATGCGGTTTCTACATTTAATGACGCCTGTCTTAGATCTTCAAAAAGTCATAGACAGCCTTAATAATTGGTGCTTTTTAAATAAGCTTTCATTGAACACGGATAAGTGTATTCATGTTTCTTTTTCGCGTTGCAGAAATCCGATTCATGCAGTGTTCAAAATTGGTAATTTTCCACTGAAATCAGCTTGTTCAAAACTGGATCTAGGTGTTCTATTCGATTCCGGTTTGACATTTAGTCCACACGTCAATTATGTTATTCCTAAGGCGTATAAAGTTCTCGCGTACAAGTTCTTGTTCAGAATTTTCATATGTTAGATCTAAGTTAGAATACGCCGCTATTGTTCGGTGTCCTCATTCCAATATTTATATTGCACGTATCGAACGGGTGCAGAGCGTGTTTGTAACGTTTGCTCTTTCTTTATTTAGATTTGAAGAACCTCTCCCAACCTGCAATTCAAAATGTTTATTACTTGGATTACAGACATTAGAATATCGTCGTAACTTCCAGACAGCGCTATTTGTTTTTAATATAATCGGAGGTTACAAAGACTGTTTTAATCTTTTGGCACAGATTCCATTTTATTGTCCACCTACATAGGTCTCTCCGGCGAACACATATTTTTGATATACCTCGGCAGTTTACTTCTTATGCAAAAAACAGTACTCTGGATCGTGAATTTTATATTCTTAAAGGAATTAATGAACATGCCTTGAATCAAGTTTTCAATCAACTCATAGAGTTTGAATCATCTCAATATTTGTTTCGATTATATCTTACAAGATTTCTAAGATAATAATTCTATTTTAAATTGTTTATAAATAGTATACATAATATAAAATTATTACTGTTTTGCCATTGTTAGTCTGTAAGGAAATTTTGTTCCATAGACTTAAATAAATGAAATGAAATGAAATCTTTGTAAAGACAAATTTAACATGAATAGTAATGGTGGAATTCTTAATAATCCTGCAATATTGATGTAGCGGTAACTGGCAAATTTGTTGCTTTCGTTGACATGTATTAAAATTTGTAAAATCTGTCCGTGATGTTTAATGGTAAAGCTTTTTTGAGAAAAAACAGATATTTTGGTTGATGACAATTAGAAAAAAATGCAATTTTAATATTTTTGTAAGGTTTTAGTTTTAGTGCGAATTACGAGAGCGGGACGAAAAATAGCCGACCTGGCATATGGATGTATGTAGGATAGATGTAGTGGTTTGAAAAAAAATATTTTGCTGAAAAGTTGCAACCTTATTAAACATATGTTTTAAGTTTCAAGGCGCTACGTTGTCTAGTATTTTTATTTGAGTCATCAAAAGTAAACGATTCCGGTGAATTTGTAAACATGGAAAAATTTGGTCACCGTGATGTAATTCAATATTTTCATTTGAAAAGCCTTAGTCCTGCCAATATTAAAGCCGAGCTAGATTCTACTCTGGGGAAGTTTGCTCCTTCATTTACGACTGTGAAATATTTAGTAGCAGTGTTTAAACGAGACCGTACGAGCTGCCAAGACGAACACCGTAGTGGTCGACTTATTGAGGTGTCCACGCCAGACACAGTTAAGAAAATCCATTAAGGTGCGTGAGCTAGATAGGCATTTCAAAAAATGCTATACATCGTACATTTAGGGAAGGTTTGAAGATGAGGAAGCTGTGCGCAAGATGGTTGCCGCACTTAATTTCGATAGAGCAAGAATAGTATAGTGTTTTGCAATGTTTCACATCAATAAAGCTGAATTTTTGCGACGATTTATAACAATGGATGTTTGATGGGTCCATCCATTACTTCACACCTGCGAAACAGGTACAGTGAAAGTAGTGGATTGGAATGAGAGAATCGTGTCCAAAGAAGTCGAAGACGGTTTCATCAGCAGGCAAGGTCATGGGATCTCTTTTTTGGGACGCGCATGGAATTATTTTTATTGATTATCTTCAGAAAGGAAGAACAACGGCGTATATTGTGCTAATTTATTAAAATTATGGAAAAAACTAAATTTTGACGAAAAAGAAAATGTTGTTTCATCAAGGCAATGCTCCAGTTCACACTGGAGGTTGCGATGAATAAAAGGAAATTACGTTGAAATGTAAAGAAAAATGTTCCCAAGTTTCTTGCGTTTTCTTTTTCAGGCCGGCTAATTTTGACACCGCTCTCTTACGGCCTCGGTGGAACAAAAATATTTGCGTATTCATTAAGATGAAATTTTGTTTGCAATTAATAGGCATAGTTCCGCAAATTGACTTTGTTTGTTGCAAAATATTAATAATTCATTTAAATAAACTTAAATATTTGGAACAGCTGGCTCCAGGCTGACACATTTTGTGTGCGCCGTGTTCACCATTCCATCCTCGACCATAAGCAAAAACAAATTTTGGTATAATTCACAAGATACAAAATGGTTTGGTACAAAAGTGGTGGGTTTCAAACGTGGGTTTCCAATCGAACAAAATTTTCTTCAGCGATGAAGCTCTTTTCTCACTCGGTGGTTACGCTAAAAATTAAAATTTGTGCATATGGGACTCGAAGAACCCGGAAGTGATTGCGAAAAAGCCATTGCATACGGAAGTAATGACTGTTTGGAGCGCATTATGCTCAGAAGATGTCATTGGACCGTATTTTTTCGAAAACAACTTAAGAAGGATCCACTGCTGCAACCAATCCAGAGGCAGTCATTCAAATGACTGTATTTCGTTCATAATGGCAAGGTCCACGAATTATAATGAAATAAAAGTATCATCGAAATCATAGCTTTATGTGTGTTTTATTTAATTTTACTTTTGAAACACCGAAAAATGGATAACTCGGTACTTTTCTCTAAGTATCCTCAACTAAAATATGTAATGAAAACACTCGACGGTTGAAAATTCATAGACACACTTCACAAAATTTAACCCACGTCCAAAAAAAGAAAAAAAAAACAAAAAATAACTACAACATTTTGATACTGTTTGCTTTCTGAGTGTAGCAATATAAATAGTTGGGATCGACAGTGGCGCGATGGCTGGTAATGGCGACTATCGTACGCATGATCGTGGGTTCAATTTCGCATGCAGACACCTATTATTATTTGATCTCCGGCCACCTCCAGTGGCCAAGTAATCGAAAAGTCTGGTAAATGCATTGTGGCATTCGGGGAATCGTCTTTAAACTGTAGATCCAGTTGAGTGGGTTTAAAAATAGAATGCCTGTTCGTTCGTTCGTTGAATGTGAGAAGCTCTCCCGTATCTCTTTTAATGGGATGCAAGGGAATTTGTTTCGTATTGTTAATAGTCAAACATAATCGGAAAAATTGTGATCAACTAAAAATGTTTTCCGTGATAACTCACGTTACTGAAAACTTCGTTTAATACGTAAACCAAGTCAACAAAATTCTGATTCAAATTATTTTTTGAAATCATTTAGTAGCTTTTTACATACAAATGCAAGGTAGCAAATAATTTTCTCTAGGAATGATCACGATGCTTGCAAATTTAGTATAGTAGTATATGTTCTGCCGAAGCAAGAAAATTTCCAATATTCTTTAGAGTTTTAATATGAAGCCATTGTTATTACTTGAGTAATTTATAGATGTGTAGAGAATACGGCTGAATTTGATGAAGCCCAATCCGACAGTTTAGCGCATTTTCATTACTTGCATGAGGGAAACACTTAAGCGTGATTTCGAGTTCGCTTAATTTTCCACCGTAGTCAGTTGGAACTAATTTTAAATATAGGTTCATACTTGAAGATGCCATGTGCATAGTGCGCTGTCAAAAGAAAAATATACGAGTAGGCAGGTGCGAACTAAATAGAATAGGAGTAAAAATTACGGTCTTCCCGATGTTTATACTCTTTTAAAAAAGTACCGGGATGTGGCCAATAAAACACAATATTTATCATTCATTCAAATTTGTTATAGAGCCTTCAAAATAAGGTACTTTCGTAATACATTTAAGCCAGCGAATAATCTAATCACCGAAGCATTTTTCACGCGCATTTTATGGAATAGATTTTCTCTTGAATAAAAACTGGCGCCTTGAATTGGAAAATTCAGTTTTGAAAGGCAAACAAGTCAGAAAAATACGGTGAAAAGAAATTCGTTCCCAATGATAGCCTTGTTTGAAGGCGCGTTAGTATCCATCAGAAATCTGGCCTTTGTCGATGTCGAATAACGCCCAGATAATTTTCTCCATTTACGGTTTGATCTTTTGGTAAGACAATAACGGGCACCGTTACCTTGACTTTTGGTCGATTACGCTTATTCGATTTCGAAGTTCGTTGACTGATTTGTACATCAAAGTCGTAAATCCATATCTCATGACCAATTATAAAGCGTTTTATTAATGTGGGATCTGACGTATTTTTGGGTTTTTGAAAAAGATTCACCTCTTTGAGCACTTGTTGAGCGGTAATTCGTTTCGTATCCAAAACAAATTCCATATAAATATAAGAATTGGTCTGAAAGACAAAAACAAAAAATGGTTCAGCAGCTACCTCTCAAACTTCTGTGATGGTTTTCAGTCACCATTTCGTTCACTTTATCGGCGTTAAATTAAGTTGAAGACCTTGATAGCCTGTCAGAGTAGGGTAAATCTCCCACCACGTCATAACTGTACCAGTCATATGCACCAGTTTTTTTTGAAAAAGTCGATTTATCGGAAGCTTTCTGTAACATTTTCAGCGATTCGACACACGAAATTCCATTTGTAATACAAAATTTGAGTCAAATTCTTCCACCGAGTCAAATAATATATGGATATGGACTGACAAAATCGGGCATCAAAATAATAGATCGAACTCAAACTCTGCATTACTGTAGAAAATAGTTGTGTCAACTTAGTGACAGAGATAATTTTTGGCAATCCATTTAAGCGGGCTTTTTAAATTATCGATTTCTTGGACTTTTTTGACAGAATGTGTTTATGATCATAAGGAAAAACGGCCTATATGGGATTAGGAGAAAGTACAGTTTATTTGTTATTATTGTTAACCTTATTTAGAGTATTTACGTCCGATTTCCATTCCAAAATTCGGTGTAGTTTACGAGTTATAAATTTTTCCTATTTGCTGGACTTTCCACATTTTGAAACAAAAATGGGGATATGTTATTTTGCACTCAAAAAAGGCGTATTACTCATGAGTAATGATTTGTGTTCATGATTTGGTATCGTGGAACGTATTTCCACATCAACGTCAACTTTATTAATTCATCAAAATGTACAAAGTTGCTCTATTTATACTAAAATGACGTATTCTTGAAAATGTTACGATATTTCAGAAAGAACACATATTTACATAATGGGTGCAACAAAGAGAAACATATTTACAGAATAGTGTCGTTTATCATAGACTTAATTCTAGAATGTTCTTATTTACATAACAAGTGAAAAGGAGATAACAATAGGCTATACATACGTATAATGGGAGTGAGAGGAACAAACATAACTTACCGTTGTAAACGAAATTCTAGAAAAGTCCTATTTACAGATAAAGAAGGAAAGATATTACATATATCATACTTGAATGTTCTGGGAGCGGTTTTGATGATCTTTATAGAATATACACTTAGAGAAACTACACTCACTACTACAATGAGTAGTTACCCACCATAGTGAACAATGTACACAAGTCGCTCCATATTTTTCACGAGTAATTTATAAGTGGTGGCTCTTCATTTCGTACTGAGGTGTACATAGGTTACTCATTTTGTGAGCGATTTACTCATTACTCGCGAAATGAAATATTATGTATAATAAATAGAAATCCATTATTTTCCAATAGATGGATTTAGTAGTTTACATCTCGTGTTGCGTAAGTGCGATCGGGTTATGCTAAGAGACGTTAGGTAAGATTTCGACAAATGCAAAAACGCCTGAAAAGCCTGTAAGGTCCTGATATTTTAACAGATAATCAAACTCAATTTTCGTGTCGTCGGCTCCGTTCCGGCAATAATGTTGTCAACGATGTACCAACCTCTATACCCGTCCATATTTCGATTGCCTAGAAGCTAAATATTGCACAAAAATGTTTTGGAGACACTGGAGTAAACCGAAAAAACCTCATGGACCGAACTTCTATCTGCGAGTTGCTAGTTAATCACAACAAAATTTACCTAATTCTGAAGCGGGTGGAAACCGGGGATGAGAAGAAAGACGTTAGTAGAATCGCGGTGATCTGACGCAAATAGTGACGAAACCAGAATTTATAGTAAGGAAGGTTTTACTGCTTGTTTGGTGGGATTGACAGGGAGCCATCTACTATCAGCTTCTCCACCACGGCTTAACTCTTAATACGGAAATACCGCTAATCTCTAATGCAGTCTGAAGAAAGCAAGCGATAAAAAGCGGCCAAATTTGGCCAATAAGACGGGAATTGTGAGAGAACAACGCCAAGCGAGAAACATGGATAATTGCCCGCCAGAAGCTTAGGGACCTTTGTTGGGAGGTTCATATGCGTCCACTTTATACCCTGAACCTGACACTTAATAATTACCATTTGTTTGTTCTTGTGCATGGCGAATGATTTTGCTGGTAAAATTTTGCCTCAACAGAAGCTTGTGAAAGTCGACTATTCCAGTTCTTTTTCCATAGGGACGAGGGTTTCTATAACAGAGACCGATTGAAGTTGACTTCAAAATGACAACAACTTATCAAACAAGAGATCCTTCTAACTATCTATCTATAATATAAAAATGAATCGCTAAATGTGTTGCTAAGCGCATAACTCAAGAACGCCTGGACCAATTTGGCTCAAATTTTTCTCAATTGTTCGTAATTGCCTGGAGAAGGTTTTTACGAAAGAAAATTTTGGGAAAACCCTCCGGAAAAGTCGGAAAATTGAAAAAATCGAAAATTGATTTTTTGTATGGAATTTTGTGTGCAATTGTTCCGAAATGTCTTTTCGAATGGCAAAATAGAATACTGTTAGTGGAAAACACGAAAAATTCCGGAAAAGCGTGAAAAATTTCAATTTGTTTCGACGAAATTTTGCATTTTATCACATGATTTGATGATTCTGCGCGATATAAAAGTGGAAAATTCGTTGTGAAGCTCGGAAAATTTCGGAAAATTACGAAATTTATTGCGATAAAATATGTTTTGCGTGAATTTTGGGTGGAGAAGTTAACGAGACAAATAACGGATGGCGCTGTGCTGCATTCAATGCTGAAACTGAGCGCAATTTGACAGCTGCACTTTTCGCATTGTGATTTTCTATTAAACAAATGTGCTATTTTTCTTGCTGCAATTGATTCGAGTTTTGCGTATTATTACACTGTATTCGGATACTCATATAGTGCGTATCACATCCATTAACGGCACGAGGAGTACGATCAATTGAAATTTAATTTATCAATTCGATCATTTTTTCAGAAAATAAGTTTGCGTGTAAAAAGTGAGGTTACCTTATTGGATTGCGGGCATTTATTGCGATACATTCATTTCGTAAGTTTTTTTTTTTTTTTTTTAAAAAAAATATGTCTTTTTAATAGGATCAAAAAGGACTTTATTCCATTTCAGTGAGAGTTATTTGACTAATGTCACCTATTAGACGATCAAATTGTGGACTTCGTACACGTAGTGCAATAATTAGTCAGAAAGTCCGTGAT
>JAHXMU010000072.1:6290067-6343190 GCA_019455685.1 Philornis downsi
AGACACTTTTCTGTACGAAAAGCGTCCTATCAAACACTTTTCTGTACGAAAAGCGTCCTATCAGACACTTTTCTAAACGAAAAGCGTCATATCAGATACTTTTCTATGCGGGGAAGCGTTCTGTTACACACTTTTCTGCTTCTTCTTCTTAACATTGAACCCCAATATTTTTTTTATTTCACATTTACTATGCTAGCTATCGCGTGTATTTCCAAAATCAATATTTTAAACTGGTATAATTAGCCCTCAACTTTAAAAATAGTGTTTTTAGAATTGTCGAAAGTTTCAAGGTGGGGAATACATATTGTGGGATACATTTTTTTTTTATTATTTTACAGCTGTTTAGTATGCTGGACTTGTCGACTACATAAAGAAGTTATCAGTCAAGGGCAAGAAAAATCAGAGGGTAAAATAAATGTTCAAATTTTTAAAATGTTGTTGCCATAGAAAACAATTTACTATTGAATGCATGCATGAATGAAAGCATGAAAGCACCGTCCATTGTCGAGTAGCTTACGGATTTAGCTATGCCTGACGCAGGTCAAGACATTGCAAATTTCGTCGTCATCATTTCCATAAATATGTTGAACAGATAACTTGATAACCTGCCTTGATAATCTGCTAAAGACCTCATAATGTTCTTTACGTACCTTCACCGAGGACTTCTTTTTGGTCAGCATCATTCTGCAAGGAGATATCAGGTTGGAATTACCTTAGCAAGATTAAGCAAATTATTCCATTAATTCATATACATATTAAATGTATGAAGATTCATACAAATCGCTCCTAATGCGTAATTCTTTAATTGTAAGACTAAATATGAGTATAAATTATTCACAAGTTCAATTGATAAATTTCATTTGCATTTGCCTAAATTACGTTCCACTGTGCTTATTAAGAATCCATTATTAAATTCTAAGAAATCAATGTAGTTAAGTTTTATAGGTTATTAAAATATCATTAAATGTGTTATTTAAAATATCATTATAAACGTGATATTTCTGGTTTTTTTCTGTTTCATTATATTTATAAATACTTATCTGGTTTTTGAAACACGCACATTCACTCTTTTTCTGCGGCACTCCCTCTCTGCTGTGTGTGTATGAGTGTGGCAGTGACATTGACCCTTTAAAAATGCACATTTTGAAATATTTTTGTTTTCATTCCACATCGTTTTACCCCTTTACCATGATTTTCATTTTGGGTTCACTGTAATATTTTTTTAGAACAAACGTCACAGATTTCTTCATTGCCGTTCGTTATCAGGTTTGAGTGAGGATTAAATACCTCGGTCGTTGTCTAGAGCGGAAATGCCGAAGTACTCACAAGATGTCGTAGTGAAATTGACGGAGATGAGTAAACTAGGTGCAGTACTATATTGCTGAAAATTGTAGAAATGTGGTATTTTCGTACTAGATGTTGCCTTTAACGTAATGTTCCAATGTAACGTCAGGTTTCATGTAGAAAAGTGTGCTCGCATACGCTTTTCGTATAGGAAAGTGTTTTCGCATCTTTTTGAATAATTTTGCAAGTATCTGAGTTTTATTAAATTTTTGCTCTGCGAATAAATATAAAATACATTAGGATACATTGAAATGTGAAACAAATTGTTGCGTCTCTTAGGGTGCGGCCCAAAAATTACCACATTTACCATAGTTTTCTTATAATAAGGTGTTTGTAATAATTAAGCATATTAACTATAATTTTGTCTCTTTTAACTTGCATTAATTCAAAGCATTTGTTGACAAGTATCCAGCGATTTACCACTCCCTTTCTAGCACTCCGCACAATTCTTCATAAATGCAAAAATACGTTGAGCGAAGGAAATTAGGTCACATAACTAAAATTTCTGGTTCTGATCTTATTGGGATCAAAATGGTACTAACTGGTCTCATGCCTGTTATACAAAATGTTTAAAGAGAGAAAGAGAACAAATATGCCATCACGATCTTTGTTGTTATTTGTGGTTATATTCTCTGTGTTAGTGCTGTTTATTAAGCACTTAATGGGAATTTTTAGAGAACTGTTTAGGTTCGCGTTGTGTTTGCTCACGCTATTTTAGCGCACTTGAGGAAGCGGAAGTGTTTTCACCGTTCAAGTTCAGTATGTGCCACAAGTAGATGTGTGTGCGAAAGCATTGTAGGTGTGTTATTGTGTACAGTTTGCTTATTTTTAACATGTAAAATAATGAAACAAATAATCGCAGTTTCACTGAAATTCTGCTTATTATCCGACAAGAAAAAGCAGCCACTCTAGAAATAATGATCAGACTTGTTAATTGTTCGTCATTGTTAGTGAGCGCCTATGTGAAATGTTTATGCCGCTATATTATTTTGCTGTTCGTCGTTAAAACTTGTTTCGATTTGTTTATTTAGCCTGTTAACATATTAAGTGTTTTTTAGTGGCGGTGGTGTTCATTGCTTACTTACGTTTATTAATGTAATACTTAAAAATCAATAGTTTTGTCTCAATGTAATCTCATCTAATTAATGGGGATTAATTCAAGATTAATTCAAGGTTATCACAATTCATATTGAATTTTATGCTAAATGTTTTGCGCTGGTCGAGAAACTAGTGTGGTCTTAGGATAGTATGGGAATTTTTGTAAATGAAGTTACACCAATTAAAACATAATATAATTAAACATAAAGCTTTGCGAAGTGTGGTCAAAAAATAACCGTTATTTTCAATTTTTTCAAAAAGTATTTATTTATTCATCAACCATCTTGTCCCCTTCAAAGTAATCCCCCTCAGATATAATACACTTATGCCAGTGTTTTTTCCAATCCCCGAAACTGTTCTGAAACACGCTTTTTGTATCGCCAACAGCTCCTGTTTCGATTTTTCTTTTATCTCCTCAGTCCTATCATCGGTGTCTTCAGTTTTGGGAAGAGGGAAAAGTCAGCGGGGGCCAAGTCCGGTGAATACGGTGGCTGAGGCTATGATTGCGGTTTTGTTTTTGTCCAAAAACTCACACACAAGCATCGATGTGAAAGCTGGTGCGTTATCATGCTGCAAAATCCATGATTGGGTTTTCCACAATTCTGTGCGTTTCTGACGAATCGCTTCGTGCAAACGGCGCATAACCTCAAGGTAGTATTCCTTATTGACCATACGATCTTGTGGCAATAATTCATGATGCACCATGCCATTGCAATTGAAGAAAACAGTGAGCAAAACCTTTACATTTGAACGAACTTGACGTGCTTTTTTCGGTCTTGGTTCTTCTGGACGCTTCCATTGGGATGATTGGGCTTTGGTTTCAATGTCATAGCCATATACCCATGATTCGTTACCAGTTATGACCTTTTTGAGGAAATCTGGATCGTCGTTGACGACGTTCAACAGCTCCTGAGCGATGTCCATGTGACGTTGTTTTTGCTCGAAATTTAGCAATTTTGGAACAATCTTCGCTGCCGCACGTTTCATGCCTAAAACATCCGTAAAAATTGCTTGGCATGAGCCGAACGATATGCCAACATCATCAACTACCTCTCTAATAGTGATTCGAAATCATTTTCTTCACTGCTTCAATGTTTTCATCGGTTGTTGACATGCTCGGGCGACCAGGACGAGCATTGTCATTGAGATCTTTTCGGCCTTCCTTAAACCGGTTATATCACAATTGAACTTGTGTTCTGCTCATAGTAGGCTCGCCAAACGCCACAGTCAACATTTCAAATGTCCTTGCACATTTAATTTAATTTTTTACACACAACTTAATACAGTATCTTTGATAAATTTTTTCGAATAAGAAAAAATTGAACGACTAACCTTTTTATCTGTCAAAAACAAACTGACAATCCAAAATGGCTGATATTGTCAACATATATAACAGACATGTGTACCAACATAACAGAAAAAAATGCGAAAATCGAACATACGTAACTCACGAAATTTGAAATTTTTTTGATCACACCTTGTATGTGTGATTGCCTCTTTGTTTAGAGCCCCACCCATAGGGATGGTGACATGTATTATACAATTTAGTACCAGCGCTATGAAGTAGGAGTCGTAGAATTGGCATCTGGGAAATTGAGGCATATTGAAGCCCTGCCTAATAACATTTGCATTGAAATAACTTCGAATATACTTTCTGACAAAGAAATACCAGGAATTGGTGTATAAAATACAAAAAGTGTAGGATCTTATTCATAGTGAATTAAAGTAGCTTTATAAGGGGGTTAAATAGGCTATTCGTAACCAAACCAAATTGTATTCGTAAACCAAAAATACCTCTATTACGCGCTCTATAAGATTGTTATTTTTATCCCCTTCTTTCTCTTCTTAGCTTTATATTTTGACCAAGAACTTACATAAATATTTGGAATATTTTGATTTTTCTTTTATTTTTTCATTCTACTGAAATCATACATACATACCTGTTTCTCTATCTCGAATGACAGGTTTCGTCCTTATTCTCTAACTCTTCTTCTACGTGAGCGACGACTCGAACGATATCGTAGGGATTTTCGCATAAAATTGTGTTTCTCTATCTTTCTCTTTTTTTGGCAATTGGACAGCAGCTGAATTTTCTATGTCTCACGAATCCGTATCAAACGCGTTGGTTAATGCTCGACTAGTTTCAATAAGCCTCAATTTTCTTCAAAACCTTAATCGCGTAGTCTTAAAATTTATGATAACTGATGATGAAACATGGGTTTGTCAGTTTGACAAACCGCGTCAAAAGTGAAAAAACACGTAAAAGTCGATTGAAAGTCAAGGTAATATGGGTTGATTTCTTCGATTATCCCAGCGTTTTGTAGTCGAAAATCCTGCCAGAAAGTCAGACGGTAAATAGAGAATAGTATCTGATCTATAGCGACCGTTTGGGAGAGCAATTTTGTCAAAAGATGACCATAGATTTTGCACCATGATAACACACCATCTTACGAAGTTGTCGTTGTAAACAAATTTCTGCTCAAAAACTCAACAAATGTCATGCAATAATTACGGTATTAAGATAATATGGGTCGGACTAACCTTTTCTCTTTACAGAGTCCAATTTACCAACCCGAGACAAACCCGTTTACAGTCAATCGAAGACATAAAATTGAATTCGTAATGACAACTGAAGTTATTTTGGAAATATACGTTTAAAAACTGTTTTGATGGTTGGACTATTCATTGCACCTGTGTGCACTAATTTGGAAATGAAATATTAAATTTTGTTTTTTATTGCTCAATTTCCGATACTTTTGACGAATATAACGATTGCAAAAAATATACAGCATGTTGCTCTTAGAACATCTTTGCTGACAATTTATTTATGAAATCAATAGAAATAATTTGTACAATTTTACTTCCTGATGAGCGCTTTAAGAAATTCCTGGCAAATGAGTAAATTAAGCAGTATAGAAAATTGCCGACATTATCTTTTCAGTAATCAACAAACTTTTTGTTTTTCAACCCACACCAAAGCAAGAATATTTCAAAAGAAATTCAACCAAAATCCATACCCTTTCAGTATTCAGCTAAAGTTTTTTAACCCCCCCAAAAAAAACTAAATAAACCTATTCAAACATGGTGGTAATTCAAACAACTCCTGCTATATCCTTAAGCCCCCAACGTTAACTCTCCAAAACCACACCAGTAATGGCACTGGCGACGTCATGTTTGGACTGGCATTCAGTTGTGGTAGCAGTTTGTTCGTCGGGAGCAGATTTCCAACTTTGCTCCTTCGTCATTATCTTAGAAATTCTCCAAAACAAACAAAACAATAAATGGGGGGATTCAACTAAATGAAGCCTTCACCGCGTCAATACTTAAGCTTATTTGGCATGATGGTGGGGAGCAGATTGCACTTCTACGTTTGAGTGAATAAATAAGACAACAAACCTTTTCCTGAAAGCTGAAGGCAAAACAGAAACGATGACGGTGGAGAAGTTTTTGCTATGTGTTTGAGGACACACCAAAATACACAAAACATTTCGAAAAAAATCTAACAATCAAACGTTGCGAGCGAACGAATGAAATCGTAAAAGTAATATAAGAAAACAAACGAAAAACAAATAAACACAATAAGGACGTCGGCGGCGTCGGCGGAAGCTGGAAGGACGAACAAGAAGTTGGCTGCACTTATGTTAAAGTTAACCATTATAGTGAATGATAGAAGACGCGATGGAGGAGAAGAAAAAGCAAACTGGTTTAACAAAAATGATGAAGAGCCGCAGCAACAGCACAAAAAAACTGCAGTTTCGACTTGAATATGGCGAAACGCAACTCCCACATAACAATTTGTACACGAACGGGCTGGGGTTTACGACGGGGTATAACGTTATGAAGAATCTCAAGCAGATAAAGAAAATGAAGCATTCTCTTCTCATGCCAAAATGGGCCAATTTGGGGGGTTCAATTTGCTGATGATGAATGTACTACTAGTTGGTTTTCTTGATATTGTTTCGTGTTCTGGCAATCCTGATGATTCTCGATGTAAATATGGTATGACAGACGACAATGTGCGACAAATAAAATGCATTGCAATTTATGAGAATGTTGTGTACTCGTACGTGTGAGAATCTGTGGTGGTATTTACAAGTGACAGCAAAATAAATACTACGAAATACAAGCAAACATTTAAGCATTGTCACACTCATAATAACATATACACACATGTCGACACACACAAATACAAGAAGAATATTTAAAAAAATTAGAAACGAGATGGCCAACCCACATTTGATTCAATAGTTGCCTATCTGGATGAAGATTCAAATAGAAACTTTATTTATTATAAGCCACAGGTAGAAAAGAATTCCAATCTCTTCTTCTCCTGTTGGAACACAAAATTTTGAAAGCGGTTGAAAAAACTATTCCTTCCAACGGAGTTTTAGTCGTTTTGTTCTTTTGTTTAGTTGTTTTGTTCCCATTAAATTCACAGCCGTCAACTTTCCGTGCTGAAGCGCTTCGCATCATATGATCCAACCAGTTAACGAAATCCCTGTATTTTAATTCCCGGATTATCATATGATTCCTACAATCTTCTATAACATTCTCTATATATTTAAGGAGTACTTATTTCTCGAATTCTCCCACAGTTAATTCATCGGATAGAATTATAATTCTGGATTCTGCGTTATGCAGAACGATAGGTGGGATTGGGGAAAGATTTGTTCGTTGAGAGAGAGAGCTCTGTAACTAAATCACTTATTAAATCCAAGGTAGCAACTATTTACCAGCAATGCTCTTCTCCTATGCTCCAGGCAGACATCATTTATAACGACGACGGCGGAACAAAGGTAGCTGAAGCTATGACTTAGCCATGGTTATCAAGGTTCTCTCATCGAAACACAGTAGTTATCCATTTTTCGGTTTCAAAATTAAAGTTAAATAAAATAAGCAAAAAGCTATGATTTCGATGAAACTCTTATTTCATTATAATCCATTATGTACGAAATACAATTTCATTAATTGGTGGCACCAGTGGATTCTTTTGAGCTAGTTTTCGACCACTTTTTCGCATATTTCGGGCGGTACGTTTGGGGATTATCGGCGTAAACGCGGTATTTGATGTAGCGCCACAAAAAAAAACAGAAGAAGAATAAAAGATTCTAACGGCGTCAAGTCTCATGATCTGGGTGGCCATTTGAATCACGTTTGAATCACAACTTTTATAGTATAACTTTTAACTATTTTTACGCATTCTTACGTTGTTAAGCGATTCATATTCCTTTCACTAAATAAATAACACTTGTCAGACCGGCAGTTTCAAAACAACTGAATGGTCAGATAGGAGAGATTTCAGCTTTTTACATGCCACACTCGATACGTAAAACACTGGTAATGCTATATTTAGTAGTACCGACTTGGAATGATATTTTAAAAACATATTTTTAGCACATTCAATAAATAAAAACATACAATCTCTAATTACGGGTTATATAATGAGCTAAAGAGGAAAAAATATTACATTAACAGACGATATCAGGAGATAGAAAGATTACAAAAACTGTACGACGATTTGAAACTCCATAAAAAAATCTTGAGAAATAACCGGAATGTACCATAAATCAGTCGCGAAGGCTCTTTATTATAAAAAAAGATGTCATTTTTCATACTTCAGAGAAGATGGCAGAAGATTACATAAATCTACTGTTCACCGATGACAGCCGATTCAAATACGAAATGCTGGTGCATGAACCAGACGGCAAACAGACCTCAGTAAAATCTGTAAAAGTTCAAAAGGTCTGTGGTCCTGACGAGATTCCATCAGAAGTACCCAAAGTAATAGATGACAATTACATTAATCTGCTATCAAAACAATTTAATTATATTTAAGAAACGAGTGAATATCCAAAAGATTGGCTCAGATCAACTTTAATAAGTATTCCAAAAAAAAAGCGTCCAAAATATTGCAATGACTTTAGACTCATTAGCCTAATGAACCGGGCTTTAAAATTGTTCCTCAAAATAATTCACGGTAGAATCTGTAAAAAAATGCGAAAAGGTAGTGGGTGCATCTTCTCTTCTTTCGTTACAAATCCTAGTCCAGAAATGCTTCATTTATTTAAAAAAAAAACAACACGATAATTTAACGATAAAAAAGCAACACGATAAATTAATAAAGATTCTTACATCAGTTGGCATGAAAGGAAAGGAAATTCGTTGCATCAAAAGCTTATACCGGCATCAAACATCACAAGTTTATGGTAACGGGGAACTGACAGAAGATAGTGTAATATCCAAGGGCGTTAGGCAAAGGTTTATATTGTATATTTAAAAAGGAATATTCACAAATGGTACATTCCTAAACAACATTAGACATGCCGATGATACGACCATCTTGGGCGATAACATGTCAGGACTCCAGGATCTAATATATATACTGACAACATGCCGCGAGACTCATAGCTTGAGGACAAATAATAAAAAAAAAAAACGGGATATATGATTGTAAGCAAAGAAACTTAATACAACATAACACCACTGCGAATAACAGGCATATATGCACGTGGAAAGAGTGTGCAGCTTTAAATATCTCGGCGTCACAATGCATGACAAATGAGCTACTTCGAAGGAAATAAGATGCCGAATTAAAATGGCAAGAGAAAAAGTTTTTATCAGTCATGACATTAACATTAGAACAAAACTACGGTACACGAAACCACACGTATGGTCAGTTTTGCTATACGCTGTCAAAGTACGGACCATAAAAGCAATAGATATAAAAAAACTCGAAGCTTTTGAAATGTGGACTTATTGACGCATACTTCAAATTCCATGTGCGCACTTTGTACCAAACAATGAAATAATTACTACGAAGAACACGCCAAAAAAGAGACCTTATAAAAGGTTATTCATTTTTTGTTTTCAAAAGTAAAGTTAAAAAAAAAGACACGTAAAGCTACGATTTCGGTGGAACTTTTATTTCATTATAATGCTTCAACCTTGCCATTATGTATGAAATACAATGATATTTAAATGACCGTCTCTGGATTGGTTGCAGCAGTGGATTCTGTTGAGTTCGTTTTCGATCACTTTTTCGCACATTTCGGGTGGCATCTCGGCGATAACTTCGCGAATGCTCGTTTTCAAACGCTCCAAAGTGTTTGGATTATCCGCGTAAACAAGGTCTTTGTCGTAGTTCCACAAAGAAAAAATCTAACGGTGTCAAATCCCATGAGCTTGGTAGCCCATTGACGTCGCCAAAACCTGAAATTACGCTTTCTGGAAACTACACATGTTGAAATCACATATCGTCCAAAATTAGGTTATCATACGATCATATCACTCTGAATTGACGGCAACTGTTCATTTAGCGCCATTTGACACCTCAAGACCATAATGCGCACCAAACAGTCACTTTTTCCGGATGCAGTGATTTTTCCATATATGACAATTTTGCTTGTTGGCGTAACCACCGAGTGAGAAATGAACTTCATTGCTAGAGCAAATTATGTTCGAAAAATAAGGATTGAAAGATTGTTGTTGCAGCACCTTAAGTATGCTGATTGGGCGCGTTATGAGTACTTAACCGGCTTTAATTGTTGCGCGAGTTGGACTCTATGAATAGAGATGCAGATTCAAATGCTAAATAATTTATAATGAGCCGTATGACGGACCCATATGACAGGTATTTAGCAGCTTACGGTCTTGCCAGACCGGCGGTTTTGTAACCACAAAATGGATAACCCTTTAAAAACAATTAAAAAAAAACGGAAGACAGCATGTCTTTGCCACATAAAGAGAAATAGAAAATATAAGTCGCTCCAAAACAACATCCGTGGAAAACTTGAAAGCAAGAAAGGAAAAGATATGGATAAAGTATATCCAGAAGTGAACCGGTAGGGGAGCGTTTTCAGAAATAATTAACAATTTAGAAATTTATTTGATTAATAACAAGATATTACGTATCTGCGTTGGTCGCCAAAAATTCGAAAAACTAATAGCAACTAAAGAAGAAAATAGAGCACTTTGCCCTATTTGTATCCCTTTATTTTTATACCCTTTTTATTTTTATACCCTTTTGAATGAAGTTTTCGGCTTCATCTCTATCTCTGTACTTTTATTATATGCGATATTCCCTATCGTATTCAAGCACGGTTTTTGAGCTAGATGACACTGAATGCTGTTTCGGGAATATCCGAATTAGGAGCGTTTTGTAGTTATAATCGCGAGAATTTGTTGGAATAGACTGTGGATATTTCGGTGGCGCAGCTTTCTTTGTGTTCGGTTATGTAGGCTTTCCGCTTTTCTCAATCCAGTTTGTATTCTGTCTGCAGCCATACTGTGACAGGAGCTCAGTTTTGCACCACAGATGCTCTGTGGTTAGACTAGCAACAAGCCTTCTATCTGTTACTGCATGGTTGGTCTGGTTTCTGGAAAAACGAAGAAGCAACTAAGTTGCTTTGGGGATGTCATAGTATGGGAATCAAGTTCATATACTATCACGTTTTTCTGAGCGATAAAAGAAAACAGCCTGAATCCGTTAACGGAAGTCTTGCAAATTATAGATTGAAGTTTCCGGCTGTACGATTGGGATATCTATGCCATGCAAATTTCTAAACCAATTTTAATATCGTGCCCAGGGTAACTACATAGTAGGCTCTTAAATTATTTTTTTGCCTCATCGACTTTGCCCTTCACTGCGGCGTGTGCGCAAATTAGTGTGATAAAAAAATATTTTGGCCTATACCATACTATGGTTTTTAGTAGTTTACAGCACTAAATAAACATACAAGCTGCGTAAGTTCCTTACCCTGCAGAAACTTTCATTTGAATTCGGACTTTACTATAGACAATTGTGGTGGATGTCCTTGCTTTTGCGTCGAATGTCTCCTTCTTTTGTTCATCGTATCTGGATGACAGTGATACCAGATTGATATTTGTCAAGAACATCTGCCAATCGAAAAGATGTACTACTTTCTAAATAGTCCGGATATTCCTGGTTTTAAGATAATGCATCAAAAAGGTGCGGACTTTTTAAAGAGAAGTGCCTACATTCGATTGGCGGATGTCCTCGATAAATACAAATCAGATATCACTGCCATAAACGTCGTGAGTATAATTGATTTGAGGCCTTCCGTCTCTTTTTGGGTGCAATAGTTTTCTATCCAATTTCAATTGTTGAGATTGATGGAAAGTTTAAGTTTCAATAACAGATGTCACCGAAATAGTGATTCAAGCCGAACATCGGTTTCTCTTAATATGACTACTCCTGTAATCCATTCAATTAATTCAGTTCACTAAATTCATGTAATTTGCATCTATCCAATTTTCAGTTATCTGAATTAGGGGCCAAGTGCTGATCCTCCCCGGTGTGGTTTTTCGAAATACATGTTTGAATTTTCCACAACATTTTGATCAGAGAAAAACTTCCTGGAAAATGTTTACTTAACCATTCGTTTGTCTATGAAAACCATGTGCGCTCTGTATGAGCATTTGGGCTCAGTCCTGTACAACCCCTCCACAGCCAGTTCCCATTTATTTTGAATTGCATCATTCTTAACTTAGATTCCCACTGTAAATAACACAGAAATATAACAACAGTAACAAATATTTCTAGAAAATACATTGCAGCTTATGAAAAGTGGTTGCTGATGCCATTGGGGAGGCGGAAAAAATCGCTGTGGCAGAAATTCAATGTTGGCAGAAGTAACGATATAATTAAACAAAACGTAGTGGCGTATGATGAATGCATAAATGGGGAATTGCACATAGCAGAGACGATGATAAATGTCGTTGTGAAGATGCTGTCAAACCAGTACTGAAAGTTCAGTTGGGTCAAATAATTTATAAAAACTCTTATTACAAGTTCTCTTGCCGAAGCTGAAAAGATTTATTTCGTAGTTAAATCATTAAGAAACAGTTCTGAAGAATGTAAAATGTAATTTTTAGCAAGTTTCAGTAATTAGAAGGGGTTTAAGGTAACATCGCCCTATTCCAAGCCTGAGTAGGTACGGCAAACAAAATTGTTTTAGTTTTTAGCATTGAGGTAGTAAAATTACACAAAATCGCAAACTGTTGGAATAAACCTTGGATTTCTAGATTATAGGCGAAGGAAATGGTTAGGTTGTATAGCAAAGGACGTGTTTAGTTTGTTCAGTTGCAATTTTTGATTAGGGTTTCTAAAATATTACAGGTTATCCGTTTTTCTGTTTTAACAGTAAAGTTAAATAAAATACATATAAAGTTATGATTTCGACGAAGGTTTTGTTTCATTATAGTGCTTGGATCTTGTCATTATGTTCGAAATACACTGTCATTTAAATGACCGCCTCTGTATTGGTTGCAACAAAGTCTAACGGCATCAAACCTCGTGATCTTGGTAGCCAATTGACCTATCGAAAACGTGAAATTACGCTTTCTGGAAACTTCTCATACAATAAAGCTGAAATCATTCAGTTCATAACCTTTATTTGCAGGCCTAAAAATGTCGATTATCATACGGCTATAGAGCTCTGAATTGACATTGATTGATGAATACGGCCTAATGGCCTTTCCACAATCACTTTTGGGTTACCCAAGCTCTATATGCGACAATTTTGCTTTCTGACGTAACCGCCGAGTGAGAAATGAGCTACATCGCTGAAGAAAGGTTTGTTCGAAAAAGCAGCATTGAAAGCCTGTTGCTGTAGCACCTAGTCAGCATATCTATGGCTTTGTGAATAGTCAGCCGGCTATAATTGCGGCGCCATAATGAGCCATAAGATAGGTCTAATTGCTGTGAACGCCGTGAAATCGACAAATTCGGATTATCTGCCACACTTTCACTAACAGGAGCGGTATTTTCGGCAGTGCGTACGTAGGGATGATGCACAGGACAGAACACATCTTTAACGACCATAATCACCACGTAATGCACAAAAGGTGCCTACGTAGTAATTCACTAACTAAATAACACTTCAGATGACAGATAACAGCTGATCGCCTTGCCAGATCGGCGGTTTTGAAGATGGGTAAATATAAACATTTGAAAAATTGTAATAAATACCAGATATTAGAAAGTCTGTTTATTTTCTTGTAGTGTTAACAGAAGAGATGGTAAAAATTTTCCAACTACTTGTGTCAGGCGATATAAAATGTCACAGCTGGCCAAACTTAGAGTATGAAAAACGGTAATTTGTGCTTACGTGCCGTAGTGTGTGAGTGGCTTGGATAAGAACACGATTGCTGTCCTGCATAGGAAAGATTCTCTTGGTCCAACAGTATAATTAGAAGTCTAAATAGTAGCCTAAACAGCAGTCTAAAATGGTAGCAGTTCTCAAAACGACTGACACCTTTCGCCGCATTCAAAAATATTTCAGTCATTGGAAAAATATTTTAGTCCGTTGTCAATCACAAAAAAAAAGCCAGACATCCCCGATATAGTCATGATCCAAATTTCTCTCTCACTCTTAATTACTATAACAAAATGCTCCAAGTTCAGATGGGACTGAAATATATCGTGCATTTCGTGGCTTTCGCTGAAAAGCCGTACTTGAGCTTACCGTGCAGTGAGCTTACACACTCAATTTATTTTAAGACTCGCTCAACGGGACTTATAGTTTAATGACGGACACAGCTTGAGAATCATTTATAAGACTTGTCGACTACTCGAAGTGTTCGGCAGATATATTGAGATGACCGCCACTTAAATAATAATAGGTTGCTGTATCGGAGAATGAACCCGCGATCTTGCGAATGATAGTCACATCTTTTAACTGCCGCACCATGCTCGGTCACCAAGACAAGGCATAGAGTATGGTGACAAGCATCGCATTTCATGTGGTGGAAGAATGCCTGCAGGGCAACATTGCAGCCGATTGTAATACGTGTTTCGAAAGAAAGAAAATGCAGAGGCGCATCGTCTTTGTAAGCAGAAGGAACGGTAATGGAAAGAGTGGGTGAGAAAGATATAAAAAGGTACAGAGATAATGTTTAGACACAAAATTCTATCAGAAAGTAAATGAAAGTAAATGTTGTGGAAGAGACTCCTCTTCCGAAAGGCAACTATGAAAGTCTGGTCATGAATAATTTGAGCACTCTGAGCTCTCTAATTTTGAAGATAAAACTTCCACATGTTTATAGTTCTGAAGAACTAAGTGTATAAAAGTTGCCAATTACCTAGTGATGGTTATTAAAGATCGGTGATTCTTCCAATGAAGCGTTGGTTACCTCTGTTCTGTGTCTCTCATCGAGTTCATTGTCAATGTTGGCATACAGCCCACAGCTTTTCGTTCAGAAAGCAAAAGAAAATTCATAGACTAGTTGACGACAATGGCTCAAATATGATTTCTCGAGTGTCAATGTCAAAGATTTCTCCGTAAATTTCCGTGATTATTCTTGCATGCGGAGATTCCCCTACCTTTACCTTTCACCTGCGAAATTTTGGTCTCCAACCGCATCCAAATCTTCATTTTCCCAAAATCTATATAAATATTTCTTCTACTTCAAAAAGCAGCCTCCTCCTCTTTACTTCTTCTTGAAGCGTTCACTCACAGCAGGCCTTAACTTTTGTCAGATATACCATCCACACCAGTGACATTCTTTGTCCAAGATTTGTGTGAGCGCGGTTTCCTTTACCCAAGAATGGTTAGAAAATTGAAATTGCCTTTGAATGAGGAATATGTTGCTGCTGGTTGGGAGAAATGTCATTATTAAAGATGTTGTTCCGTAATAATAAAGGGTTGTGTAGGAATGGGCTGTGGCTGTTCTGAGGTCTGTAACATTACTTTGCCTAGTTTTCTCCCCGTTTCGTTGCACAGTTTTTTTCTCTGTGCTCTATCTGTAACCGTGTAAAGATCCGAGTCTAGGAGGGCTGTCCAAAAACTAGCCAACCTAACAAAGAAGACACAAAAGGGTTGGGAAAAACTGTCTTTATTTTTCAACATAATCCCTCTTTAGATCGACACAGTTCTTCCAGCGATATTCAGTAGCTTCCATGTCCTGTTAATAGTAACACCTGTAAACGCTTTAAAATAACTTTTTCCGTAGCCATTCTTTCAGGGCTGAAATTAGAAATTAGTCCGAGGGAGCTAAATGAAGCAATTCGAACTTGAATTCATTAATTTTGGCCATCGCAATAGTGCATGTGTGAACTGGCGCATTGTCTTGATCAGACAAGACTTTCCTCGCTTAATACCTCTTCCTTCTTAATCCAATCTCAAAAAAAAAGAGACGCCACGACCTTGCTTGCAAATGAAACCATCTTCGCCTTCTTTGAATACGATTCTCCTATTCCAGTCCACTGCTGGTGGGCCCATGTCTCATGCATGGTTATTAATCGACGCAAAAATTTGGCTTTATTGCGGCGAAACATCGCCAAACACTCTACTGAAACATCTTCATGAAAGCAAGTGCGACACCCATATTGTGCACGGCTTTGTCATCTTCAAATATTTGTTAAATATATGAAGTACAGCACTTTTCAAAATGCCTATCATTTCAGTTAACTCGCCCACCTACATCCGATGATCCACCACTACGGTGTTCATCTTGGAAGCTCGTACGGCCTCGTTTTAACTCTGCTACCCAATATTTTACAGTCGTAAACGAAGGAGCAGAGTCTCTCGGAGTAAACTTTAGCTTGGCTTTAGTATTGGTTGAACTCGGACCTTTCAAATGCAAATATTGAATCACATAACGGTGACCGATTTGTTCCATATTTACAAATTTACTGAGTTCGTTTACTTTTGATGGCTAAAATAAAAATACTAAACCTTGAAATTTAAAACATATGCTTTATAGGATTGCCACATTTGACAAAAATAATTTTTTGTAACTATTGGCACCATCTATACGTTGGTACCGGCCTCGTGTGTTAGTACTAAGTAGTGTTGCCTGAACTTGGTGATGAAAACAGTCAACATTTTCATCTTTTTAGGAAATTTGTTGTAATTTGATTTGAGGTGCACTAATATTGTTGTCTTTCATAAGTTGAAACTTCAAAGGTGGTATATTTATTCATATTAAAAGCCCTTCCTGGATAAACTACATATTTATAATTCAACTAGATTCTCGAATTCATAAGAATTAGATCGAACCTTATTATTCGTTCTTGGAGTATCCAAACCGATAACAAAGTTTTTGCTGCCACAGATCGTACAGCCTTTTTTGTATTTAAAGCTCAGAATAATATTCTAACAGTTGTGAAACAGTTTTATTTTTTAAGTCATAAAAATAGGGTTGCATAAAAAGAACGTAATTCATTTCAATGTTTTTGATGGAAAGTTTTATCTCTTGTCTAAGTTATTATAAAGTCTACTGTAAGTGGTCATTTGAAAGCTTTATTCCACGGGGGGTCCACGTTCGGCACGAAAGGTTGAAAATTCTGCGGCGTTTTTCTTTTTGATCCTAAATGTGAGCTTTTAAGTTGTTGTACTCTGCGTAAGTAACGTCAAAAATTTTCAAAAATTTTTGGTCCTTTTTTCTGGATTTTTTTAAAAATGTAAACAATGCATTTCCTCCAACGTACATGCAAATTTTCAAACAGTTTTACTTAGCATTGCGAATAAAGAACTTCAAATAAGAAATGATGGTTTTTCCGTGACTACGAACATATTTCATCAAGCTTTATATGTTTTTCGTTGTTTAATAATAAAATTCGGTTAGAGTTCGTACGACAACACTGGACTAATAGTATTTTTTGCACGAAAATTTAAATGTTTCAAGTTTCCATGCGAATAACTTAGTTATAGTTTGTGAAAATTTATCTAAGTTATTTCACAGTAAATCCACATATATCGACTTGTATTGTGGGGGCTTTACTCGAAAACTAAAGTTTTGAATCTAGACGGTGACACGCTTTTGGGAATCTTTAGATTATTTAATCCATTTGCGGAGCCATTCTTTCAACGCCACATGAGCTTCTCCTGAGAGGCACTGTATTATTTTTTAATAAGACATACAAATTATTTTAGGATTTGCTTATGTTAAAATAGGTTGAAATAACATACTTTGCGAAAAAAGCCAGAAATGTTTTCGCTAAACAGGTTGAATAAAGCTAAATTTAGGGAAAAAATTAAATTGACCACACTGGTACCAAGTATCACATATACATCCATAGTACTAGTCCATATACGGGTTACCCATTTAGTGATTTCGAAACAGCCGGTCTGTCATCTGAAGTGTTAATTATTTAGTGAAATGTTTACCGAATTTGTTGAAAGAATATGAATCATTTAACAACCGAAAAACGCGCATAAATACTATAAATAGTTAAGAATTACTACAAAATTCAAACGTGGCCGCTGTTCGTGCATTACGAGTAGGTCATAATCGACCTACTGGCCAAGGAAATGGTAAGATTACAAAGAAATTTGATGGTAATAGAACTGTTACAGATGTGGTCAGGCCTGTGCATCATCTCAACGTACGCTCTGCCGAAAATACCGCTTCTGTTAGTGAAAGCGTAGCGTATAATCTGAATTAGTTGATTTTGCGGCGTTCTCAGCGATTAGGCCTATATTATGGACCATTAGGCGTATTTGGTATTTTTATTTGCACCTCCATGTATATAAAATCTAATTCACGCCACGATTAAAGCCGGCTGACCTTTCACAAAGCCATAGATATGATGATTGGGTGCTACAGCAACAGGCATTCAATGATGATCAAACAAAATTTTCTTCAGCGATGAAGCGTTGGTTACGTTAATACCTCAAAAATGGTCGTAAATGCGGCTCGGAGAACCTAGAATTGATTGTGGGAAAGCATCCGGAAAAAGTGACTGTTTGCTGCATATTATGGTCTGGAGCTGTCATTGGGCCGTATTACCCCAAGTGACTGATTTGGTTCCTCTTGGTTTCATCAGAGGATGGCCAAGTGCGTACCTCTGTGCGTGAGTCTTGTCCTCTTATTACTCTATACCCTCTCGCGATGAAAGTAATCAGGTGGAATTTGATACCGGGGATGTGGCTATGAGGACTGCATATTTTTTACTCTTTGATTGAAAACGTTGTTTCTATATTCTGCCTTCGAGCAATTCTATTTAATTTTTCTTTATCTTACGTGCAATCCAATTGTGCTGCAATAACAAATTCAAAAAACATGTTTTAATCAATATATTTCATTTGTTTTGTTTATTGTATAGAGAATTCAATTTTATTTTATACTAGCTGACCCGGCAAACGTTGTTTTGCCTTCAAAATGCCTTTTGTATTAGTAGTTACTTTTCAAATTAGAATACCAATGTTAATGTGGTAAAAAAAAAATTATTTGCAAAAATCTCATCTCCAACGCCATCTATCACTTCAAATAAAACCTTTTAAACCTTACGGAATACCAATAATTGAAGACCAAAATGAGCCAAATCGGTCCAACCGTTCTCGAGCTTTAGCGAGACTAACGCACAGCAATTAATTTTTATATATATAGATAACTCACCTGATCAGAAAATTATTCATTGCGGAATCGCCTCAGGTATTGTTTTAGTGGACTGCTTCAATTCAGTCAATTTTTTTAGTTTCGTTTTGTACACTTCTTGCTCGACATAACCCCATAAAAAAAGTCTGGTGCAGTCAGATCAGGTGACCTTGGGGACGAGCGCATAGTGGACTTTCTGAATATTAATTTATTCGGAAATTTTTGTTGGAGCTCTGCCATAACCGGTCTGGTTATTTATGCAGTAGCTCCATTTTGCTGGAACCAAATGCTGTTGAAACGGCTACATCTTCAGCACAGTTCTGGGTAAATAAAATTACTTCAACATTGGGAATGCAACAGAAATTGAAAATCAATTGCAAATCAAAATTTTCAACTCAATTTTAAAAATTTTGATTGACGATTCTGAAACACGTCCATAGTTCAGGTAGTATGTATTTGGTATGATTTGAATTTTGACTGAAATATTTGAGTCTTTGGATTTGAAATAAAAGTTTTCACTTTTTTTCACAAATAAAAACTTTGTTTTCAAACAAATGAGTTTACATTGGAAATGGAGTAGTACCGTTTGTTAGTCCTAATCGTTACCAGACCTGTGCAAAAAAGAAAAAATTTAGCTCCTTTTGAAAATTTCATCCAAAAGTTGAGTTTTGACAATTTATCACGTTTAAATGGTCCAAGGTTACTGAAGACATTTTTATATCTTACTTGCCATGGAACTTACAATCAGACTGAATTTTGTGGATTTATTGGCCTTTACAAGAAGTTATCTGTTATATCGAATTTAAAACCGGCTGTCATTTTTAAGAGGTGCTCGGCAAATATTTTCTTAACACAGGTAGTAAATTTGAATAGCCTGTGTTGGCACAAGATATTCAAGTATAGTTTTTCTGAAAGTCTAGGACCACGGCGCTGTAGTTGGCGTCCACATCTACCTGGCATTTGGTCGTGAGGTGCCTAACCAAAACATCCATTTTTCCTCCTTCATGCAACGGTTATCTCGATGTGATGATGAATACATCGGGTAGCGGAACAAATGGCAAATCTAAAAAAACCTTCTCAAACTGACATTCAGAATAGTCACTAAACAGTAGGTTATTTTCAGTGACTCTAAAATACATCGCATGTTAGCTTACTGAATGCGAGAAGCTCTCTCACATTCTTCTGGAGAATTTGTTTTTTTTTTTTTATTTTATGCCAGCCAGATATTCACAACTGTTAACTATTTTCGTGCTGCAAAAATTCTGTACGTCATGAAATACTTACGAATTACTGGAAATGGTATTCTTATCGGTACAAAATTGCCTCTTTCACCCACTGTGTCCAACGAAGGGGAACAAGAGAACTCACACAAATGCATAAATCGATGTAGATTCTCATAAAATCGTTCAAATACCAGCAAAACTATTTGACATTCAACGAGAAATCCTAGTTCGAGGAGAGGTCGCTTTTAATGCAAGTCGTGAATTATTTTTATGTTGACGCTGTTCCCAGTAAAACAATGATGGGAATGATGGTAAGCAGGTCGGTAGCTTGTTCATGGCCAATAATATCACGCTCAAGGAAAGTATGAATCACTGGCGGAAGGTCAGAAAAAAATAGGATTGAGTTGTAGTTATGCAAATTGTTCTTTTTTATGATCTTCTTTAAAAACCTAAAAAATTAAATCATTTGACTCTGTGAACGAACTACACACTAACATACATACACACGCACACACACATACCAATCACTCCATTCAATTGCCTTCTGACAAGAATAGATTTTTATACGGCCGAGAGGGGTTTTTCGTTTTCAAAATGTGTCCATTCCCTCCTTGCGTGGGAGGGAGAGACCAGATTTGTGATGTTTATTTATTATTTATTTTGCTGTTATTCCTGTTATTGTTGTTATTTGATATTTACTATGTATATATGCGTTTGTGTGTGTGTGTGTGTGTGTGCTGTAGTAGTCCATGTAATCGTAGTAGTGGAATTTTTGTGAATTTTGGATTTTTGTGTTGCCATGAAACATCTCTCGTCTTAACAATAGAATTTTCACAAATAATACGCTTTATTTAGGTAGTTGTTACTGCTGCTGCCTTTCTTGATGCTGTTGCCGCTGTTGTTGTTGCTGTTGCTGTTGTTGTGACAGCAGTGGCGACTGGAGGTTATGGTCGGGATGTGGATCTGAATGTGAATTGTGGATGGTGTTCATCATCACCATCATGATGAGACTGCCTGCAATGGCGATGATGAAGGCAAACAAAAAACAAACAAGCAAAAATGTTGAAACAAAACAGTAGCAAAAACAATGAATTTTTAGAAATAACAAATAAATAAATACCAGAAAAATACGAATTCCGGGAACAACTGTGGCTGGGGGTGGGGGGAAAAACAATTGCAAAATGAAGTGAAAGGTCGTTAGGAAATAAAAGGATGCTAAGGTAGTTTTGGCCAGGAAACGTAGAAAGCCTTTTGTAAACGTACTATATGACCTACCAAATAAACGAACAAAGCACATATGTCAAATCTAAAACTATATTGTTTTGTTCGATAATTTATAGCTTTTAAAACAAATTGGTAAGACCTAAGAATCACGACAATTAAAAACAATTATTCTTATCATTAACATTTTAAAAAGTGCCAAAAATTAGTTAATAAAACAGAAAATTTCAATTTGTAAATGTATTCTGAACTCACACAGCTAATCACCATGAAAATAGACCTCGTCCGGAATAATACACTTACGTTAAGGAATCATTGAAACATTTATCGAACATATTTTCCCTGAAAGACTTCAGTTCCCCTTCTTCTTATCATCTGTCGACTGAAAACGAATGCTTGGATGTGGTAGTTTGAATTTTGTACAGAGTAAAAAGTCAATCAGAGCCTTATCAGGTGAATACGTTGGTTATTCAAAGACAAAGATTTGTTAAGTCCTTTGCCAGAAATTCGTTCACAATGATAACCTTGTGGCATGATGCTCGATGATGGTACAAAATCCAAGACATTTTTCCTCGAATCTAGCCTTTTTCAAAGAATATGATCTTTTAAATGTCATATAATGCCTAGGTAATATTCTTTACTTCCTGTCTGATCTTCTGACAAGAATTCCTACTGCGCAACACAGCGATAATCAAAGAAAACATCAACGATATATTTTCATATCAAACTCATGCGAATGTCGTATTCCATCACTAGTAATAATACGTTATATGTTATTGAATGTGGTCTGTACGCGGTTCAGTTTTTGAAGAAAATACAGGTCTAAACTGCTACAAATTGATTCGTTAGCGAAAAAAAGTTCGTCGGCAATCTCTCTCAAACTTAAATGACGATTTTCAGTCTCACATTTCCTTCATGTTATCGATGTTGTCTGCAGTTGAACACTTAGATTGCCTATCGGGGCGAAGCAAACTTCCACCACTTCTCGACCGCTTTTGAACACACCATAATGCTCATATGCACGAGTTTTGATAAAGTCATTTCACAGCAAGCCTTTTTTAATATTTTCACCGATTCGGCACACAAAATTTCATTTGCAATTTGAAAAATTTGAGACAAATTCTTTGTTCGGTGTGTTTTTATTCTTTGTAAAAATCGCAAAACTAAAGATGAACTGACAAAATCAGGCACTGTAAGTTAACTATAGGGTAGATTGCGCGGCAGTACAGAGCGCAATTGTGTCGAAAAAAAAAATGATGATCCTTTGAAGCGGACATTTGAAATGATCGATTTCTGGTGCTCTTCATTAATGTGGCTTGAGATTATTAACATTATTATTAATGGAAAGCTTTTTTATGTCAACGAACTTATGGTATGTTTGAGAACAGGGTTTTTGTAAACCATATGAAACTTTTTGCCAACTATTTGCCAAAAAAATTTTCTTCATTATTTCTCCATATTGTTTCAGATAGGATTATTAGTTTTAGAAAAGCTCTTTAAATACTTATCATCTGAAGTGTTATTTATTTATTGAAAGGTTTACCATTTACGAATATGGATCGTTTAACGACCGAAGAACTCGTAAAAATAGTTCAAACTTACTACAAAAATGGTGATTCAAACGTAGCACTTTTCTTGCATTATGGTCGTCATAATCGATTGATAGGATTATAAAGAAATTGGGAGAGCCTAGAAACATCGTTACAGATGTGGTCAGACCCGTGCATCATCGCAATGTACGCACTGCCAAAAATATCACTTCTGTTAGTGAAAGTGTGGCGGATAATCCAAATTTGTCGATTCTCTATTCTATCTTGTGGATTAGGATTTGCACCGCCATTCATAAAGAGTTCAACTCACGCAACAATTAAAGTCGGCTGACATTCACAAAGCCGTAGTTATACCGCGATGAAGCCCATTTCTCACTCGGTGGTTACGTCAACAGGCAGAATGGTCGAACATGGTGCTCGGTCAATCCAAAGTGATTGTGCTGTTCATCAACCAATATCACCACTTTTTTGGGCCTGCAATTAAAGATTATGAACTGGATAATATGTGGTTTGAACAAGACGGTGCCACGAGCCGCACAACGCGGCCGATTTTGGCTTTCTTGCATTTCATAGACCGCCCGAAATACGGGAAAAAGTGGTCGAAAACTATCTTAAAAATATCCACTGCTGCAACCAATCAAAAGACGGCCATTTAAGTGACATTGTAATTCGTACATAATGACAGGATCCAAGCATTATAATAATATAAAAGTTTCATCGAAATTATGGTTTGTATGTTTTTTATTTAAATTTAATTTTGAAACCGAAAAATGGTTAATCCTATAGTTGTTCGCTTGTTTGGCGAACGAATTGAAACAGGCTATTTGCACAGGATTTATGTTCGCTTAACAAATAACAAGTTCTGTTAACTAATATTTGCTACAAAACTGTAAACTTGACTCTCATCCCCCACACAAACCACCGCGTGGCTGGCTGTGGCTCTAAATTTGACTCTTATCATCCACGCAAATCTCTCTGCGGCTGACCTTGGATTTTTACGCCTTTGGTGATGACTGTGGAGGGAGGTGTGAGTTGATGTTTTCTTAACCTTTTGAACAGATCACTTTACAATGCATTGTCGCGAAACTGGGGCATGGCTGGCGGCCCCCAAATATTTCGAAAGTGGATGACTACGAGTAATAGCCATTGCAATTAATTCGCCATAGCAAAGCTGCAGGCAGACCTTTACCTCAGATATTTAGGGTAGGTTAGCAAGTTTGAGGTACCTCTTGCGAATAATGACAAATATCAGATATTAGGAGTTACTGTCGGCTGAACAAATATTGCTTCGATTATAACATTGAATATCTAACATCCTGAGCATTGTAGTTAATTCCTATTGGGCCACAAACATTCTCCTGCACACAGTAATAATACAAACAAAACAATGAAAGAAAAAAAAGTAATATCAAATAAATACTATAACAGACCCCCCTTAACAATAACAACCATAAACAGAAACAACAACAACAATAGAAATAGTCAACCAAACATACAAGAGTTTTGTTGTCGAATTTTTGTGCAGTTTTTCGTCTGTTCTTTGGCTATGAGAACTTGTGTTTATACAGCAGAACTTTGAGAGAGTGTGTGTGTGTGCACGCATTGGGTGTGAGGACATGTGTAGAGGTATGTATGTGTATTTTTTAGTAAATAAGTGTACGGCAAAGCATTCTATAGTTATTTTGTTGTTTAAACATTTCAAGTTTTATTTTCATTTGAGTTTTTGTTTTATATTTGTAGTTGGTGGTGTGCATTCTAACCAGCACATTGGTTTGGACGACCCACTTGTTAAAATAGCATCAGTCGAACAAACGGTTTGATCGTCTTCAATTGACACAGTGTTGTGTAGCGTGTCTATAGAATCAAATACCTTTTTGTCATCTGCATAAAGCCGGTAACTATAAAACTGATAGTAATTACACATGTCATTAAAAAATATATGCGAAAATAAAGGGCATCTAATGCTTTCGTGAGCAATTCTCAAAGTGGCTAAATATTAGGTGCGCAACTAAATTCCCGCTGTTTGCTAACAGATGGCGCCAGCTGTAACTGCTAGTTGATTCTGCCATAACCTATACGACATGAGCCAAGCTTGGGCATGTGGTAAACATACCCCCTCGACACAATAGCGATTTTCTTTTGAGGTTATATTCTTTTGGTTATGTGAATATGTATGATAGGCGGAAGTATTGATTTCCTTCTTTCAATCAAAGAAACCGGCGGCTGAAACTCATCGAAAGCTTCAAAATGTTTACGGAGATGATGCTTTAAGTAAAGAAACGCGTCGGGATTGGTTCAGTCGCTTTAAAGATGCTGATTTTGGTGTTGGCGACCATTCGCGCGAAGGAAGAAGAAAAACCTTCGAAGTCACTGAATTGACGGCATTGTTTGATAGAAATCCATGTCAAACACAGGTAGAACTTGCTTCAGTTTTAAGAGTTACCCGCCAAGCCATTTTCAAGCGATTGCATGCGTTGGGAATGATTCCAAAGCAAGAAAGTTAGGTTCCTTACGAGTTCAAGCCAAGGGGCGTTGAGCGTCGTTTTTTCGCCTGTGAACAGCTGCTTCAGCGACAAAAAAGGAAGGGGTTTCTTCATCATATTGTAACGGATGATGAAAAATAGATTCATTACAGCAATACAAAGAAAAGAAAGTTATGACTTTACATGCTTCCACGTCGTTGCCTCGGCCGAATATTCACGCTGCGAAGGTTATGCTCTGTATTTGGTGGAACCAGGTGTTATTTATTACGAACTGTTATTGAAACCAAGCGAAACCATCACTGGGGATCGACTTCAATTAATGCGATTGAGCCGAGCTCTGCGCGAGAAACGCCCACAATACGCAAGGAGGCACGAAAAAGTGATTCTTCAGCATGGCAACGCTTGGCCTCACGTGGCCGAGCCCGATATAACTTACTTGGAATCGCTAAAATGGGAAGTCTTACCCCATTCGCCATATTCTTCAGATATTGTTCCGTTCAATGGCACACGGTCTGGCTGACCAGCAGTTCCACTCCTATGACGACATCAAGGAATGGCTAGATTCGTGGATAGCCTCAAAAGATGAATAGTTTTATCGTGACGGGCAATACTTTCAATGCATCATTTGTAAACATGTGTTGATAATAAAGTTGCATTTTTATAAAAAAAGAACAGCGAGAACTTAGCTGCGCACATAAAACATGATTATTCTTCTATGCATAAAAAAAAACGCAAGATATGGTTCAGGTCACTTTCATAAAAAATGTTATCTTCTACCATACTTCTCCATGTAGAACGCGTAAAAAGAGCCTTTTATGACTCTCTTTCTATGAACAGTGTCTTTCGTGTCGATTTCCTACATCAAAGACTTCCTCCAAGATACTTTTTCACATTAAAAGTGTCTTCCAGGACATTTTTTCTTACATTAACATCTACTTTTGCTAAAGTTATTTGCTAATAGAACCGCGATCTTGAATCGAATAAAGAATCAGAATAACATAATATTGAAGATCGGCATTAAATTCAAAAACGCGGATTAAAAGTTACTTTTAAGACACTTTCTTATTTTATAGTGTATTTCATAACAAATTTTTTCATGAAAAAAAGATTTCTCTCATAAAAAATGTCTTCCATGATATATTTCATAATGGAAACTGGTTTCCCAAAGACTTTTCTTTCATGAAAAGTGTCGTCCAGAACATTTTTCTATATAGAAAACGTCTCCCATCATACTTTTTCTATAGAAAAGTGATTTCCATTAGATTTTTCTATACGAAAATTTTTTTTAAAACATCTCTGTATGAAAAAGTCAACCATAACAAAATGCTTCCCATAAAACTTTCCCATATGAAATTTACCTTCCAATTCACGTTTTCACATGATCGTATTTCACAAGAAACGTGTCTTACATACAAAGAAAATTACGTAGAAAATTTTTGAAAACTTTGAAAATATTCTTGGAAAATGATTTGGTACGGAATGTTTGGAAAAAACCTTAATTTACAAAGGTATCTTACAAGACACATCTCATTTACGAGAGCGGTCTGAAAACTTACTAACAAAGAAGACACAAAAAAATGGGAAACATATTACTTATTTTTCACCATAATCTCCTTTTAGCTCAATACACTTTCTCTAGCGATATTCAATAGTTCATATATCCTGTTTATAGGAAGAACTGTCAAACTCCTTAAAATAGCCATCAACCACAGACCATCTCTTAAGTTTGGAAATAGAAAATAGTTCGAGGGAGCTAAATCCGAAGATTAAGATGCCTGATCAAGCAATTTGAACTTTAATTTACTAATTTTGGTATCGCAAGAGTGGATGGATAGTGGAACTATCTGGATGAAACAACATTTTCTTTTTCGCCAAATGTGGGCTTTTTTATAATTTCATCATCTAAACGCTGCAATAAATTAGTATAAAATTTGCGTTTATAGTTTTTCCTTTGTGAAGCTAATCAATAAAAATAATTCCATGCGCCATGACCTTGCCTGCAGATGGGACTTTGTCTTCGCCTTCTTTGAACACGATTCTCCTATTCCAGTCCACTGACTATTCCTTTGTCACAAAGTGATCCTTTGTTACAAAGTGACGAAAAAATTCGACTTTAAGCGGTAAAACATCGCCAAACACTCTAGTGAAGCATTTTCACGAGGCTACTTCAGGCGACGATAATCCAAAACCATTTTGCGGATTTACTTAACCGTTTCTGACGTGGACATCTCAATTGGTCGATCACTACGGTGTTTGTACAGCTCATACATACGGTCTCGTTTAAACTCTGTATCCAATATTTTACAGTGTTAAACAAAGGAGCAGACACCTCCAGAGTAGAATCTACGTTGGCTTTAATATTGGTTAGACTTAGATCTTTCAAGTGGAAATATTGCATTACATAACGGTGACCGAATTTTCCCATGTTTGCAAATCGACTGAACTGAAATCGTTTACTTTTAATGGCTCAAATAAAAATAATCAACTTAAAACACATATTTTGCAAGGTTGCCACTTTTCACCAAAATGGTTTGTTTCAAACTACTGGCACCATCTATAGGTCAGGTTAGTTAGTTTTGAGAGCGCCCTCGTAGAAAAGTATAGTGAAAGGCATCTTTCACATAGAAATCACGTAAAAAATACTTCTTCAATGTTTTCAAGAAAAAGGTTTATTTAGAAATTGTATTGAGGGACATGACCGGCCGTGGTGCGATAGTTAGTACATCCGACTATTGTAATCCCCGATCAATTATTTGATACAGCAAGTCTTCTGAAACTGTGGTGTTCGGAATCGCCGTTTAACCGTAGGTTTCACTGAGTGGGTTCAAAACCAGAATGCGCGTAAGCTTACAAAATATGACAATCTATCTCATATTTCTTTTTTAGTGGAAGGCATTTTCCTTATACAAATGTGGCTAACATACGTGGTAAAAACTCACTAAGACTTTTAATGATGGAGTGTCATCCCTGGTTAAATTGTTTCGCTGGATTTCACAATACAAACATGTTCGTCGTTCATTTCAGGATGGATTTCGTACAGGTTTCAAAACGAATTTAAGTAGTTGTGCTAGAAAGCATTGATGCTATGAAATAGTTCGTCATTTGATTTATCAAAGACGAAACAAATTCAACAAAAGTTGATCCCGCACTAAGCACATCGGAACAAGCGGTCACCTGTTTCTTTCCTCCAACCACTGTGCACCTCATATGGTTAATACATGTGTATGGCTCTCTTGCATGGTCTGTTATTTTGAGTTTATATGCCATGCATGTATAAATACACACATACATGCTAATACTATTCACCCACACACATATACACAGAGACGCGAGCATATGCTTACACTACAACTCCACTGGATTTGATAGTAGATGACGACTTGGAGCTGAGTTTTTCCAGCTTCAGCTTTAGTTCCAGCTCTGTGAATGAAGGCAAATGTTTGTTTAGCTTCGTTTATTCGTTTGTTTTTGTTTGTTTGGTTTATATTTGTTTTGTTTCTTTGTAAAATAGAAAACAACAAAAATTACAAAAATAAAAGAATATTTCTAAACAACAACACAACACACCCACACATACACGAATGTATACAAGAATATGGTTGTACAAATGGTTTTGTGGGATATCAGATGCTGAATGAGAATGCTGGATGATGCTCACTATGATGACGAATATTTTGCACAAAGCACATCAATAGTGAACGGTGGGACAAGAAGGCCCACAAAATGAAAGCTGATGTTTGATTGATGCCCAAGTGAGCGTTTGGGAGGCACATGATTGTGCAGAAATTGCTACAATTTGGCCACAATCGCCAACAAATTCGCTTGAAAATGGGACCTATATCCGGGCCAGAGTTTGAAGCCGACAAAAAATTGTAATCTGCGGCTGGAGGTTGTAATGATCGGTAGCGGGTTAAAAATGTGGTTAAATTTCCACATAAAAATTTTGGCAATTTTTGACGACAGACCTTCCATCAATTATTGATCTGTAGTTTACTAAATGTAAAATTGCATACTCTAAGCAGTTATTAAACATTTAACTTATTTAAGAACAATACTGCATTAATTTCGTCTAAAGACAAATACGCAGCTCAAGAATACGTGTCCCACGAAAAACACATATTTATGGTGCTACAGAAACCTTCGGCGGTTGGACATTTCAGCAATCTAAATTATGTGCGAACGCAATTCCTTTTGCAGAATTTACATGCATTTTGTACAGAAATTGTAATTGTACTTGATGCCAGCCTTGAACTAGAACAATTTAAGAAACTGTTCACCGCGTCAACGACAGCCTCCTTCCTAGGAGCGTGCGGCTTATTACGAAATGAATAAGGTGGTGGACACGGGAATTAAGTCAGAAAAGGAGAGAAGTTCTGCGCATCAAGAAACGCTTCCAGAGGGGTAAACGGGCAAATGCCGCTGACTTGGACCACCTCAGGTCTTCGAGCAGAGCCGGACTTAACGATTATATGCTTATGAGCTTATAAGCGTTAAAGAGTCAGAGTGGCGAGAGTTTGCTACACAGAGTAGAGTAATCTCTAGGAACATCTCTACCGCATCTGTAGATGAAAGGGTAGTAATATAGAAATTTTAGAAATAAAAGATGGTGATGCCATCCCGACTTCCTGGGCAGATTGCGTTTAGGCTTTGTTGGGGAATGTCTTTCCGAGGTCTGCGACTTTGAACCTCTTTCGGAAGTGCTACTCGGTGCAACAGAATTGAAAAGAGTTGAGATCATGGAAAACATGGCGCTTGTTCGATCGGGAATGGACGGCATCTGAGAGAGTACTTGATGGCATGTGGAATTTCCAATTCGGCTTTACAGACTTCTCACGTTCAGATATGAGTGAACGAGTCCACTGAGAACTGTGTTCTTGGAGTTTTTGTTGACTTTAAGGGCGTATTCGATTTTCAGAACAGCTAGTGTAGTTTGTGGAAATGGCACAGTTGCGCTCAACGTTGTTCGTGGCTGTCCGAAGGATTCCATTGTGGTCTATTTATATGGAATCTCATGATGGACCCATTGTTGCGGCAGCTAAGTGATCAGTGCAAAATTTGCGCGTATGTTGTTGATCTACTCATTTTGGTTGAGGGTCGGTCTCGTTTCGCGTTGGAACAGCATGCCTTAATTGTGATAATGATAGGTAAGCAATGGTCGAAACATGTCGGTGTGGCTGTTACTGTCGATACAACAACATGATGCTCTTGAGGGGCTGTTGATTGTCTCGCAAATTATTAGTTCGCTTGACTGAAGCATGTATGCTCAAGTGCGCTACCGAGTTGAAGTACTTGGGCGTTATCATGGGAGACCGAATGCATAATTTGCTTTGGATAGGTTACGAGATAAGCTGTTGAGCTTTGTTCTATGCTATCAATTTGGTATCTTCTGACTGGAAGAAAAGGCTGACAATTCCGGTAGCTTGCTCCCAAAATTGTCGGCTCCCATTCCTTGTTAACTTGGCTATCCCAGAAAGGAACTTACCATTGCATTATAATATATCTAGTATGATTAGCACACCGTGGGTAAGGTCTTCACGGCCTTTGTTTAATAAAATCTTCGTGACCGACCGTGGCGCGATGCTAAGTACACGCGACTATCATTCGCATGATCGCAGATTCGACCCTCAATACAGCCCCCTATCAATATTTGAGCGCAGTCGCCTCGATGTGTCTGACGATATCTTCGAGTAGTCTAGTAATCGACATGCCTTGTGAATACTTTTCAAACTGTGACATTCGGAGTCGTAGTTAAGCTGCAGTTCATATTGAATGAGCATGTAATCTCAATTAGTGTGAGAAGAATTCCTATTTATCATTCATGAGATGTAAGGCAATTTGTTATTTTTTAGTAAAATATTTTCAAATATTTGTTACGCATTTAAAAGTGTTTACATATTGAGAAGACTTAAATGTTTTCGTACGGTCGTTTAAAAAGTGATTTGGTTACATATTTGTAAGTGTTCGAGTCTATAGAAGGCGGGAATTCACCCAAAACTCCAAAGCAAAACACTGTTTAGTGATTTAATCAGCGACCCATACTGAAAACATATTAGTCCATTCCGGAAGTACATCGAGTAAGTAATTGCAATGATTCTTGGGGCGATACTGGTGATACTGTAAATATCGTCAGGGACACCCATGCCGGTAAGGCCCAAGATGAGCAATGAAACTAAGAGCAATCAAAAACAGAAGGAAAACTATAAACCAACCCAATAAATGGAGCGAGTATTAAGAAATAGAATTATACAACCAGGGGCGCCCGGGCGAACTCTGGAGCTACCGCTGAAGGGAGCAGCATGCGAGCCGGTAGTGGTGGTGCAATTATGCAGACGTTGCCCACCGGGACAACCCGAACAAACCGTAGTCTGCAGATTCATAACGACAGGACGTCACCCGAACCTGCTCCGACTGTTCCGAGGAATTCTTTGTCTTCGACCACAAGAGCGGTCTTACCCAGACAGCGCATACGATGGACTAATGAAATGAATAAGGACGTTATGCGCTGCCATTACAAAGTCACTAGATGTGGCACTAACATGCTAGGTTATCGTAATAGACAGTATATGTACTTTGTTACACAGTATTCACATTTACGAAACCGTCTTAACGAACAGAATATAGCCTCCAGGGTCAGGGCTATCATGATCAACCGTATGATATCTCAGGTTGAAATGTCGGAAATACTATTGAGGCAATTCAGGAGGAAATAAGGTCGTCTAACCGTGTGAGCTTGCCGAGATTATCAGTGGACAATGGGGATAACATAGGGTTGGATTCGACTTCTAATACTGATGGCGTTCAAGTTGACCAAAATAGAGAATCGTTGGGGACCCGAAGGGAAATTTATCTACAGTTGGAAAACAACGATGGCCGGGGGATTGAATCAAGCCAATCCTCAACCCTTTGGGATGAGGTTCATTTTCAAACTGTTGTGGAAGCCTTTGAGGAAAGTAAGCTGGAATATGGAACGTTTGACCTGCTTTGTAGATCACAAATACCTAAGATCCGGTACAATAACAAGGTTGGTAAAAGCTTGGAGTACTTAAATAGCATCTTAAGTACGCTCCTTGGAGAACATCCAACCTACGAAGGTGTTCACAGTGCAATATACTGTGCCGCCATAACTGTTTCCAAAATGTGTGGTGTAAGTATCAGATCGGATGCTAGTGGCAACCAAAGGGGGAATGACAAGCCGGCATGGCGAAGACGTCTGGAAGGGAAAAAATCTAAATTGAGAGCTGAAATTGGAAGGCTCACCCAATAGCAACGGGGGATTCGTTCACAACACCTGATTCGAATGGTAAGACGTATTATAGGATCTGAGAATATTGGGACGATTACATCTGGTATGCTAGATGATATTATCGACCGTCGCACTCAGATTCTACAGGCTGTCAGTAGCAGATTGAAAAGGTACCTCACAAGCAGAAAAAGGAGAATAGCTAACACTCTCTTCGTATTTAACCAGCGGAAATTCTATCGTGAGCTGGAGAAAAGAAACAGTGTAGAGTTGGGAATCCCTCAGACACCTGTTCAATCGGAAATAGAACAATTCTGAGGAGGATTATGGGAAACACTTGCAACTTTCCACGAAAATCCAATATGGACAGAATCAATGCACACGAGGGAAATGCGAGGTAGTACAATCTCGGAATCCGATCTATGCGCAGCGTTAAGTAAGGCTAAGAATTGGAAGGCGCCAGGAGTAGATGGTATTCAGAACTTCTGGTTGAAGCATTTTACATGTGTTCATCCACATTTGGTATCAATTTTTAATGAGTTCTTAAATGGGGGAACGCCAATGCTAAGTTTTCTTACAATGGGAAAAACGTTCCTTTTATATAAGAGTGGTGATACTACGGACCCTCGGAACTACCGTCCTATTACCTGCTTACCAACTATATATAAATTGTTCACCGGAATAATATCGGAGAAAATCTACAGCCATTGTGCTGAGAATAACTTGTTACCGTTGGAGCAAAGAGGATGTGCTAAGAACTCTAGAGGTTGCAAGGAGTTGGTCACAATAGATGCAATTGTAACAAGAAATTCGATTTCTCATCAAAGAAATTTAAGTGTGGCGTACATTGATTACAAGAAGGCCTTTGATAGTGTACCCCATACTTATTTGATACGAACTCTGGAGAATAACGGAGTGGACCGGAGAATAGTTGCATTTTTTGAGAGAACAATGCCTTCATGGAGGACGCATATTATCCTTAATGGCATTTGTACTCGTGAAATTCGTATAAATAGGGAAATTTTTCAGGGAGATGCATTCAGCCCGCTGTGGTTTTGTCTGAGTCTAACACCTCTCAGCAGAGCATTGAACAACTCCCCTAATGGATATCGAATAAAGCACCAACAAAGACAGTCTGCAATCACACATCTGTTGTATATGGATGATTTGAAGTTGTTCGCACGGTCAAGGTACCATCTATCGAACATGATTAAGCCTATCAATACCTATGCCATCCCAATCTAATTGCATTCATTTGGAGTGATAGTGTGGTGTGATACAGATTTAGATTCCCTGCAAAGGAAAATCCGAACAATCCTGACAAGTTTTGGACAGCATCATCCCCAGGCTGCCGTTGAAAGGGTAATGTTGCCGCGAAGGTTGGGTGGACAGGGGATAATGAATATCAAAAATCAACATTTTAATCAGGTCCACAAACTGCGGAACTTCTTTTATATGAATGCAGCGGAGATCGAACAATAGTCTGTTTTGGGTAATTTGGACTAAAACCACACACCGCTCAAACTTTCTACATCGCAATACAATCCTCTAGAGAGTATAAGTAGTGATGCCAATATTGTGGAACAATGGAAACGCAATGCTATACATGGCTGATTTCCACACCAATTGGAAGTGGAAAATGTGGACAGAAATGCGTCTACAATCTGTTTTCAGTATGGGCAACTGTTTCCGGAAACAGAGGCTTTCTTAATGGCAATAAAGGAGGGAATAATCCACTCTAGACATTATCGACGAGTTATTCTACATGAGGACGTTGATAACAGATGCCGAAGATGTGGCCAGGCTCCGGAAACTACAGACCATATAATTAATGGCTGCTCCGTAATGGCCAGTACTGCATATCTAAGGAGGCATAACAATGTGGCAAGAGTAATTCATCAAATTCTTGCAATTGGAAGTGGTTTTGTGGAGGAAAAGGTTCCTCATTATATATATTACCCTGAGGAGGTTCTGTTGAGTACGGAATATAAATTGTGCTGGGATCGTACAATTGCAACGGATAGGACTGTTATCGCCAATAGACCGGATATCGTTTGGATAAACAAGCGCGGAAAGGTGGGATATCTTTTTGATGTCGCAGTGCCACTTTCCGAAAATGTTAATCGTACAATTGCGCAGAAAATTTCCAAATATACGAATCTGGCGTTTGAGATTAAACAACGGGAGCATCTGCGACGGGTGGAGATTATACCGATAGTGATCTCAAGCACTGGAATAGTGGTGAATTCCGTATCTCAGCATGTGAGTGAGTTGGGACTATCTGGGCACTTGCACGAAATGTGTAAATCGGTTGTGCTTGATACATGCAGGATAATGAGAACATTCCTGGGGTAATGTGTGAATGTGAATAATGATGAAATGTGACAAGATGTGACAAGAATGTGACAAGGAAGAAAAAAAAAATTATAAATATTAATAATGGGCACAACAGTGCTGAAGTGACTTGTGGCCGAGACGACCGGTCATGTTCAGCTGTAAATGGACCCCAGCTCGCGCGGTATCTGGGGGGGAAAGAGGCGTGGGAATAATAATAATAATAGTGTATAATATTACAAACAAATGTCTGGAAATTATAAATAATTAACACTGGAGATATTCCTCAAGCAAATTGAATTTTGAAACAAACTATGAGTTTTTCGCAGATCATAAAAGACGGCAAAATCTGAAATATTTCAAAAGAACTTCAAGCTCTTCTTATGAAATAAGTGTGGAAAGTCATACTAAAATTCATAATATATTACATCGTAAATTTCTAATATATGTCCGGTTGTTTGTATTCGTAGATAATTGTCAGTTATTTAATTATATTTCCGTTTTGAAACATAATTCCGTGTTTGAATCCTTACAATCTTTGTAATGTGGTCTTGTTGTTGGTTGAGGTAAGTTCAGTCGCTACCAGGTTCATTGGTGTTCAACTAAATAACAACGTACTGGAATAACAGATACGATGAACTGTACAATTGCTCATAAGCGATGCGTTTAGGTGGTGAGGTGGTTGACTTATATCTGACGGTTAATAACTCACTTCGCTTCGGCCACCATCTCGGCTGTTAATAAATTTGGGTACACTTGTGGATGTTGGCCTAATTTAATTACTGGTACTAGTATGGCTATAACATCTACTTGGCACAAAATCTCATCGGGATACGGTAGGGTCGCGTCGCGGCCATTTTCATGATTTAATTAATTACAGGTTTTTACCAGGGTACGGTAGAGCAGCATTTGTATTTACTGGCATGATTATAGCTTTAAGTATCAGGCAAAAACATCGACTTTGCTCAAACCTCTCGTGACTTCTATCCCTCATGAATTTCAGGATTAATTTACACGTATACACACTGAGTATTTCTGTAAACAGTCAGACGAAATCGCTGTATAAATGGTCAACCAAAGTCGCTGTGTAAACAGCCAGATGTGAACGATGTTAAACAATTGGCAAAACACCGCGACCTTTCTGAGCCCTGTGTTGACTATCGCTAACCCGCTGTGCCGAATGTATTTGAAATAACGCTTAAAAAACTTCGCCAAGACATTAATTCATTGTCTTCACAGTTTCAACTGAAGGACAATTGTTGTTGTTATTGCGTGTTTTCGATCATTTGTTATGCTACTAAAATATTATTTGCTGTAATATCTTAGATAAATCTCAATACACGCACAAAACGAGGATCAATGTGGATCGTTATTTAAAGAGTTGAAGGAGTTTTTTTTACCCAGAGTAAGCTGTTTTATCGTCCTATCTTCGCGGAACGAAAGGCAAAAGCGATTCGGATAATCAGCGATTCGGTTGATCGGAGTTCGGATAATTGGAGTTCTACTGTACATTGATTAAAATATAACTATCTATGCCGGATGCGTTGCATTGCTGCATTAAAGTGCGATGATAAAACACGTTCTATTGCCGTTTAGCTTATTTATGCTTAAAAGAATAATACACGCCAAACTTTAACAGAATAATCCTACTTACTGAACAATTAATTTCTCTCCAATTTCAGCTACATAACTTCCATAAAATTAAATTTATTAAATAATTAATTAATTAACTTTTTAATATCCATTTTGTTTCGTTTCAGAGCTTGCCTAAAAACAATAATTGGGGTTTCCTTATTTGGGACGTGAATTAATAAATTGTTTGATGATTGTTTCTTCAACTACATTCGGCAGTAGTTTCTTTACCAAGATCTTATTCTGTTATTTAAATTCTCGAGAACCGTAATCGGTGAACCAAATTTCAAACTAAGTAAATGAGATGGCTTTGTTAATGATTCTTATGAATTTAGGAACTCCACGGTGTAACCTACAACTTGATTAATGTCGATGATGGTATCGATTGACTTGAAGGGTTATCCAGTTAATGGTTTCAAAACCGCCTGACATCTGAAGTGTTATTTATTTAGTGAAAGGTTTGCCATCTACGAATATGGGTCGTTTAAGAACCGACGAAGGCGTAAGAATAGTTAAAACTTACTACAAAAGCGGTGATTCAAACGTGGGCACTTTTCGTGCACTACGGGGTGATTATGATCGTCATAATAGACCTACTGTGCAAGGAATTGGCAAGATTATAAAGAACTTTGAAGGAACTGGAAACGTTGCAGACGTGGTCAGGTCGGTCAGCATCATTGCAATGTGCGCACTGCCGAAAATATCGTTTCCGCTAGTGAAAGAGTGGCGGATAATCCAAATTTCAATTCAGAACGCTATGACCTTATGATAACCGACTTTTTTGACCTGCAATTGAAAATTATGAATTGGACGATAAGGGATTTCAACAAGACGGTGTCACGAGCTGCGCAACCCGACCGATTTTGGCTTTATTGCATGAGAAGTTTTCAAGAAGTGAAATTTCTAGCTTTGGAGTCGCTACCAAGATGGTGCGATTTGATTTGGCCGTAACATAAATTGGCAAATAGTTCATAATAAGAATTTATGGCATTATGGTTTTACCACGTTACATTGCTGATGTGATGACCCTTGGACAGATGTTTTTATAGTAATTCAGGTATGTACTCCGAATAACCTGCACGTAGTAGACTTGCAACATTTCTTAACATTTAGAGAACAAGATGTGTATGCAGGATAGGTGATGTAGTGTTTTTCTTCCGCCAACGTGGTGGCTCCTGTGAGTTTTCATTCGGTTTTTGCTTGATATTTTTACTGTAATTTCCTTCAGCATCTCAGTCAGTCGAATTACTAATTTGCGGTTCTTGAACTCTTTTATAAAATCGTTGAGTTTCAAATTCTTGAACAATTTTACTAGCATTACAAATACGAAATAGTTTATAATAAAAAATACAATAAAATAATATAATAATAGAAAAAATTGGCACAAACCAATAAAACAAAAATATAATAACAGGAAAGACTGGCACAAATTAAGATATTTATTTAACAGAGGTTGGTCAATTTCAAACGATTTTATACGATTGTGTACTGTTTTTTCCAATTGGTTGATTCCAAGCTGGTTGATTTAAGGATATCCTTTGTTCTTTAGTAAGTTTGCTTGCAAGTGAGCGAGTTCGGGACATGATTCCAGAATGTGTCTTACTGTCACACCACCCCCGCATTTGGGGCATTTATTATCATACCGGCCGAAAAGTGTGAAAAGGTGATCGAGTACCACCTCAAACGGATCCGTTGCTGTCATTTAAATGACATTGTATTTCGTACATAATGGCAAGGTCTAAGCGTTACAATGAAATAAAAGTTTCGTCGAAATCATAGCTTTATGTGTGTTTTATTTAATTTTACTCTTAAAACCGAAAAATGGATAACCCGGTATTTGGTTACGTTGATGCCAAATTTTTTTTGCAGCTAGAGCCGCACGTTCACAAAGCTAATTTTTACTTTTGTACTTTCTTAGAATATTTGAAAAAACTTTTTTACAATATCTTGAATCGTTCCATGAATTTTGCAGAACTTCGCCAAAAGTGATATTTCTTGCGTTCATAAATCGGATGGAAATTTTCCCTCTGCTATTTTCAAAAGTTGTTTGAAGAACAACTTAAGAATTGACCTAAATATTCTTACCTTCATATTTTTTAAGATATTGCGCATAGTTTAGGCAAATTTGGCACACGATATTGTGTTTGCTTATATTAGTCTCGAGAATGGAAATGAATTGCAGTGCTACTCCAATTTGGCTACCTATCATGCAAATTTATCGATTCTTCGAAATTTAATTTTCGCCTTAATTCGTAGGCGTTTATTTTTTTTTTTTTGGTGATAGTATGGGGATATAATCATTTTATCAAGCAGAAATCTACTGTATAGCCACGCCCTTTCTCTCAAATTCCATAAAGCGTAACTTAATTTGTACATTCTCAAGCTTAACTCATATATTCCCAGACTCACATCCTTCCCTAAATTGTGCTAAACTTAATATATCTTAGAAAGATTATTAACATTAATTCTGTGAATGAAAGCGTCCTTGACCGCCCAATTTTTCCTAGAACACATTTCTTTCACAATCAGAACTATATATAGGAAATCGCATCTTCATATTTGTAAATGTTCATGAGATATGGTCTTTCTGTGTACCTCTAATAGTTCATTATATATGGTCGTTCAAAATTATTATTTGCATGGACGTTGCCATGACCTTTTGATCAATCAAGATCTTATATAGCCAATGAATTCTTCTTCTGGGGTGATGTAAGTGCATGGTGAAAGTTTTGAAATAATACAAATATACAAACACACAAACATTCAATTTTATATGTATGGATAATGTAAATAAATTTAAATAAATTGTATTGAATTGAAAACTAAACCGATTTTGCCCAATTCCTATCTTTATTTGGCCATGACCGTGAAATACTTTAATGCCAAATTTCGCCTTCCTAGCTCAAGCCGTACTATTTCTATTCTGCTTCAACACACGCACCAACAGAAGAATATACGGACATGCTTATTACGATGATCAGGAATGTACAGGACGGCTGACGAATGTTGCTACCAATACATTACTTAAAGATGTTGGGAGGGGGTTTCTATCAAGAACTATGCTCTACGAAAATACTTTTTGACTTAGTGTGTGGTTTTAATAAGATAATTAAATTTATTTCACAGCCAGGCCTGTTGAAACAAAATTGCAGCGCCAAAAAATTAATTTCAATAAACTTTACATTCCGTACGCTGCAAGGTCTTGATCTCCTGATTTTATTTATCTGACTTTTTCGTTATGGGGTTGTTGCAAATAACAAGTTTATAGAAAATTAACCAATGAATTTGAAGCACTTAAACCAATGCATTAACATAAATAATGATGTAACCAGGCTTGGAGATGGATTAAATGCAATTATCCTTTATAACCGTTAAAACGACTCAATAAAAATATATTATTTTTTTAAGGAATAAAGAAATATTAATTTATATTAAATAAAAAAAAATAGTTATTTGAATTTCTTAGCTACATTCATCAGCCATTCTGTATATACTTTGGAGATCTGAGAAATTAGCTTAAGCACGTCTCTAATCATGTTGGGTATAAAAATTCCAAATTATAGTGAAATTAATTGATATTAAACCAAAAAAAGTTATTTGAATTTCTTAATGTAACTACATTCATCAGCCATCCTATATATACTTTGGAGGTCTGAGGAATGGGCTTAAGCATGTCTCCTTTAATTTGGAGCTTCCTCAACATTTTCTCAAACAGAAGGAAAATCTCTTTTTCATTTGGAATTTTTTCAAACACAAATGGAAAATTTTATTTTAATTTCATTCTTCTTCTTTAGTTATAAATGAAAAAAGTGTCATTTTTATTTTGAATTTTCTTAAACATAAATATTAAAAATTTGTCATTTATTGGGAAAAAGCGGTGTTGTTTAAAATATTACGCATTGCCAAACACTACTTTTCCCCACCTTTCTGACAGCATATGAATACAGCGTCGATAGAAAGCTTAATTTTTTGGGGCTATTCAAGATTAGACCCAATTTTTTGGTGGTGGACCGCTGCTCAAACAGGCCCTGGGTCACCGATTGGAACCAGTGTTAATCGGAAAGGGGCAGTGTTATTTCGCCATATTGAGGTAGGACTTCCCAATTCAGGGTTATCAGGCAGTATCACCTGAGCATTATCGTTCAACAGAATTATTTTGTCATTTCTTGAGTAGTAATGGTCGCCTTTTTGTTTGAGTACTCGGCTCAATCTTAACAATTGCACTCGATAAAGGAACCCAGTAAAGGTTTCGTTCAGTTTCAGCAACTTTTGATCACACCTGGTTCCAACAATTTTTTCCTTGGTTTAAATAGCTGGCTAAAAATGAAGTGACATCAGAAAGAAATTAACCAATACTTAATGATGGCACAGTAAATTTTAGCCAAACGATTTTGACTATTATTTTAACTAAGAAAATAATCGGAAACAAATGAAATGAATTACCAAACACACGAAATAGCTTCGTTTGCTTTGCTGTCGACTATGAGCAAATACAAGCCGAAGCCAACAGCAAGTTATTTAAAAAAACCACTGTTGACTGCGAATGTCGAAGAGAATGAATCGATAGTCAGAATAATTGATAATGCGTTAGTCGTTTGCATTTGCCGCGTAAGTTCGTTGATACTTTAAGAGAAAAGGTAGAAAATGCTCCACCTAAGCGTTAGTTATAATCAACTACGATTGTGCATTGATACCTACGTCGTGCCCATAAAGATAAGGTAATGGGTTACTAAGCTTACCATGGCGAATATGAATCTGGCGTCTGCCGAGCATGATGTTTAACCAATGCCAATTTCTGTTTAAAAATTTTGAAAAACATTTTCAAAAAAATCCATTACTTAGGACAACTTTTTGAGGTTGCTGGTAGCGACAATTACTTAAAAAGAAAAAAAAAAAATGGTTAAAATGCAAATATGGTCATATTTCCAAACCAGATGGTTCTATGGCAAAAAGTCTCATATAAAAAATATTTCTCGTCTCCACGGGAAGAGTTTAATTTTGTCCAACTTCTTAGGTAACGATAAAAACTGGGTAATTTTTAAGATTGGTCCATGCGTTTTCGAAATATCCGAAATTTCCGTAGTCATTTGCATTCATTGTGTTGACTGTTACTGTGATTACCAACACAATTGCTTTACAGCTTCCGTGGTCAATCGTCATTGTTCTCGAAACGACTATTGAGAATTTGCCATAGTCAGCAAGCCTAAATATTTTGCGTGTTAGCCGTTTCATTTCATTTATTTTCTATCAACTTCGTAGATTTATTTGAAAAGGATGTTTCGGAAATGGAAATAATTTTGTAATTTTAAACACTGATTTCTTCTTATGCGTTTATGTCTGGCAAGCAGAATTTCACATGTGCAAAATCGACGTTCAACATTTCTAGGCATCAGTTCATACGGAAGCCAATTTCTTTCCATTTTAATTATTCTTAACAATTTTAAATGGTGTGAAATTGTCGGATGCGTCTCTTCTAATGTAATTATAAATTGTTCTTGAGTTGACACGAATATTCCATTAATTATGATTCTAATTTTGTATCAATAATGATTCCGGCTTTTGCTACATTCATTGTTTCGACATCAAAAACGCAGTTCTTAATCTTTTGAAACCACTCACAGGATAATTTTTTCCCATTTAGCAGCTTCCCCCTGTGCATCTACAGGCAAACGAATCGCTTTAGCTGCAGATACCTTCAAATAAAGGGAGTAGATCAAAACTCGACATTTTCGCACAAAAAAGAGGAGATGACGGTGATACAAAATCGAAAATACTTCGTGGTTATGGTGTTTTCAACTTAATAATATAACCCTTTTCATCTGACATTTTTAACCGGCGGACGTTTATTTGCACTTCTCGTATGAGGAATTTTCCAATTTGCGTTTTTATATAAAAATTTTAAAATATCAAAACTATGAATTGTGACATAAGGAAATACGATTTGTTGCCACACTCATTTTTAGAAAGAAATCGTGAAAGGCCGCACAACAGCTTGAAGGACCGAATTTTGTACGATTTTGCGTGATTTTCACTTCCAACATCAATTTGTGTCTGGAATACCAGAAGGGATGTGATTAACTTAAATAGGCTAAAATTTAATAAGATTTTAATATGAAAAGTTAGACTACAATGTACACGATTCGAAAAAAGGATATGAAAGTAAGAACATATCTGTGCTCGCAAAGAAAATCGACATAAGTGGTGTTTGGACAAGGTTGAGTTTATTCTATGCTATTATTTCCGTCATTTAGGGACATGTTTTCATCTAATCTCTATTTCATTATTCTATGTTGTTCTCAATTATAACAGTTTTTCAATAGTGATTTTTGAAAATTATAACACATTCGCATAATGGCGATATATTTTTCTTAAATGTAATACTTAATATCTGAAAAAATATAATACAAAGTATGCTAAAAAAATAAGGTGAATTTTCAAATTTCGCAGGCTACTTACATTTCACTTTCGGTTATTTTTTTATGTTGGTACACTCGTCTCGAAGATATGTTGACGGTTTTATCCATATAGCATGTTTAGTTTGTTTGTGAGAGGCAGTTTCCTGTTTGGCGATTTTCAGCTTTCGATAAAAATGTATCAAAGAAGTTGCATCAAATTTTGTGTAAAAAGTGGAACTAAGTGCTCGAAAACACTTGAAATGTTGACAGTGGCATACGGTGAGAGTACTCTGAGTCAAAAAAAAAAAAAATGTTTACAAGTGATACAAGCTTTTCACAGAAAGCCAAGAAGATGTGAATGACGACGCTCTCTCTGGACGCCCCAGCACATCAACAACCGATGAAAATATTGAGAAAGTGAAGAAAATTGTTATGGGTAATCATCGAATCACAATTAGAAAAGTTGCTGAGGATGTCGGCATATCGGTTGGCTCATGCAATGCAATTTTTTCGGATATTTTGGGCATGAAGTGTGTGGCAGCGAAGTTTGTTCCAAAATTGCTGAATTTTGACCAGAAACAACGTCGCATATGCATTGCTCAGGAATTGTTGGATGACGTCAACGATGATCCAGATTTGCTTAAAAAGATCATAACTGGTGACGAATCACGGGTATATGGTTATGACATCGAAACCAAAACCCAATCGTCCCAATAGAAGAATCCAGGAGAGCCAAGACCAAAAAAAGCATGCACAGTTCGATCAAATGTCAAGGTTTTGCTCACTGTTTTCTTCGAATACCATGGCGCAGTGCATCAGGAGTTCTTTGTTATTTTTAAGTTATGCATTTGCGTGAAGCAATACGAAAAAACGCCCGGAATTGTGGAAAAAATTCGTGGCTTTTGCATCATGATAACGCACCTGCTCACTCATATTTGCTTTTGAGAGATTATGTGGCTAAAAGCAACACCGTTATCATGTCCCAGCCACCGTATTTTTCCTGTTCCGAAGATTGAAGAGACGCATAAAAGGACGGCGTTTTATGACGATTGAGGAGAAAAAAATCGAATCGCTCAACACGCAAAACACTTGTCTTATTTATGCCTCTCACAAACAGACTAAACATGCTATATGGACAAAGCCGTCAACATATATTCGAGACGACTGAATCAGCGTAAAAAGAAACTAATAATCGAAAGTCAAATGTACGTACCCCGAGAAATTTGAAAATTCATCTTATTTTTTGAACACACCTTGTATCTTCACGCTAAAGTGTCTTTTTTATTGTAAGCTTATTTTTGATTAAAAATAACTAAAATGAGAGTTCAAGATCATTTAGAATACAATTCAAAATCTTGCGAAATTATATTGACACAATTGGCGGAACGGATACCTATTTCGGTATTCGCCAAAACACCACCCTTAGCGCCCTTAGCTGTAAGTGCTTTCTCGAACATTAACGCCGACTTAAGGGTTTATAACTCCACAAAACAATTGAGAAGTTTTACTCACCGGTACGAAAATTTTCTCAACGAAGAGCACAAATCAAATATAACTCATGGGTCCATCAGACACAATTGCATAGAAGTTGTTGGTAATGTTAATGACAAACTGACAGTTCAACTTCTGTGAATTTATGATCGATCTTCAATGTAGTAAAATTTTGGTTCTTAATGCAGTTCAAGATCGTTTAGAATTTAATTTAAAAAATTGCGAACTTGACTATATAGATTGTGTATATTTAAATAAAATAAATCGAACATTAAAATCAAGATTTAATTTAATTGAATAAAAATAAAAACATTTAAGATTACTTTGGACGACTAATTGGAAATTATAGAATATACGTTTAATATCAATATTTTGTTAAATTTGTAAAAGATATACCAGGGCAATATTGTTCCTTTTGAACCCTCCGCAACCATTAAGCATATATTCAAAAATATTTACGAGAGTCATCAGTTAAGTCTGAGATAGCCAATATTAGTATAGAAACAAGATGAAAGATATTTGTATTTTTAGTCATTGGTGCGAGTAGGAATATGGATCAAATCTAAGTTATTCCTCTAATGGCTTCATATGTTTGAAGTAAAAGACAAACAGTTAAATTGTTTAACAAAATTTAATACTGATCATTTCGAAAGTTTACAACTTAAACCACATACAGAGTGGCGCACCAATTGCAACTACAATAAGAAATTCAAATAATTTTTTTTTTAGTCAATGTCTCTCATTTATTTGTTATTTTTTACTTTTTTATTGTACTTTCTATACAATTTTATTTTATATAAAAAATTGATTTTGAAGATGATGGACCGTAAATGACCGCCTTGGTCATTCACGTATGTATATGCGACACCTGATCAAAAAATTATTCATTGCGGAATTCTCTCAATTTGTATTTTAATAGACTGCTTCAATTCAGTCAAATTCTTTTCAATGATACCCATTGACAGTTGACAGTAATAAGATTCGTGCACCACCTTGTATATACATATTTTTTAAAGCTAACATTTATTCTTCAATCTAGTTGAAATCATTTTTTTACGCCGCACATAATCCAAAACAGTAACTCATTCAAGCTTTTGCGAGAAGTTCTATTTTTTTGATCATCTAACGGCCTCCCTGATCATGTTCCATCTTTTGCGCTCGTACGGTACTTGGTGGAGAAGGCTATAATAATTATTATTTCCTTTGGTGTTTTACCTCTTAAATAAGCGCAATAAATTCATTTCAGTCCATTTTGACTATGATCACCGTGATGCCCTTCTTAAGCATCAAAATCAGATACTGAGAGTATTCCGTTGGTATTTTCTATATCGAAAGTAAAATCATTTTACTCCTATTGCCTCTAAATAACGCCAAAATATATCTAACCTGGCCGCAGTTCCCAAGCCCATCACCTGGATTTATACCTTTCTCACCAATTTATCTATAAAAGTTTGCCCCTGTACTCGCAATTACTTGCTTAGATGACAACAAGAATATACATAGACCGTCCATTGATTTCGTTGTGAAAGATTTCTTTTGCTGGAGCGTTTGAGTCCATCTGGATAACATGACCCAGCCAACGCAATTGTTATATTTTGATGCAATTGATCACGCCGATATCAGTATATAGCCCATACAGCTGAATCATGGTTCATACGACGTCTATAAAAAATAACAAATTCCCATGAATTTGATATGAGACAGCTTTCCAGTGAGAGCGTCAGTGAGCTTATACGCATTCTATTTTCAGAATGGGACCTACAGTTTGAGAATCATTTACCAAACTTGTCGATTATTTGACAACTGAAGGTGTTCGTCGGACACATTTAGGTGATCACCGCTCAAATACTGATAGATGGCTGTGTGCGGGATTGAACCCGCGATCATGCGAATGATAGTAGTGTGTACTAACCATCCCGTCACGGTCGATCGCTACGACGTCTATACTGCCCATTAACGATGAGGAGTCCATATATATAAATCCAGAATTGACTCATGCGCTTGTGTTATTACTTAGAATTCTGCGCCATGTAGGAAGATAGGTAATACCAATGTCGCGTACAGTTGGATTTTTGTTCGTTTAGATCAATTGTTTCATGAGCCTGTGGTAACATCTATTTACAAGAAATATTTTTGTCTTAATCTTCATGCTGACATCATTGGTTTTATTCACAGAGAAGCTAAAGTAATTTCAACTCATTCGCCACTACCAACCTGTAGTTGTTAAATGATTAGGATCGTTTTAGTTTTGTCCTCGTATACCACCAGACCGATTTTTGCCGATTCCTTCTCAATGTTTGAGAAGGCTGCAGTAACACCTCGCTGTTTTCTGCCAACAATGTCCATATAATCTTACGTAGCAAATGGCTGTAATAGAAGCGGTTTATCCATTTGGTGGTTTTAAAACTGTTGGTCTGGCAAGGATATCAGTTGTTAAATACCTGTCATCTGAAGTGTTATTTATTTAGTGAAAGCTTTGTCTTTTACGAATATAGATCGTTTAACAATCGAATAACGCGCAAAAAATAATTAAAACTTGCTATAAAAACGGTGATTCAAACGTGGGCACTTTTCGTGAATTGCAGGATGATTATGGTCGTCGTAATCGTTACAGACGTGGTCAGGCCTTTGCGTCATCGCAATGTGGAGGCTAATCAAATTTGCCGATTCCACGGCATACTCAGCAATTGGGCCTATCTTACAGCTCATTATGGCGTATTTTACATTTGGATTTGCACTTACTTCGATATAGAGTCCAACTCAAGCAATAAACAAAGCCAGGTGACCATTCAGTATGCCGTAGATACGCTGATTGGTGGTTACGTGAACAAGCAAAATTGTCGCGTATGGGGCTCGGAGTTTGGTGCGCATTATGGTCTGGAGGTGTCATTGGAACGTATTTTTCCGAAAATGATGCTGAAGGAACCGCTATCGCCAATTCAGAGGCGGTGTCACGAGTCACACAACATGACTCATTTTGGATTTATTGCATGAGAATTTTCCACAAAATGTAAATTAACGTTTTGGCGAAGCCAATTGGCCACCAAGTTCATGCTATTTTACGCCGATAGACTTTTTTTGCGGAGCTACGTCGAAGACCGTATTTACGCAGATAATCCCCAAACATGGGAGTATTTGAAAAGTAACATTCCTCAAGTTAACGTCGAGACACCGGCCAAAATGTGCGGAAAAGATTTTGACTTCGAATTAGTCACTGTCGTTCACAGAAAACTTAAAAGCTTTAGAGGAATACCAAATTTGGCTATGGTCTTATACAGGCTTTGACGTATTGGACTGTTGACGAAAGGTGTTGATTTGCCGTAATCAAAGAGAAGGGGTCGATTTATTTTTCTTGGATCCAAAATTTCCGAAATTTCCCCCCGGCGGGAATATTTGGTCAGTATTTGATTTATCAGAATTATACCGCGATAGTTGGTTAGGAGCTGATGCATACTGATTTTCAGCTTAGAGTCCACATCTGGACCCACTGTCTATTGTTAGATTTGTTTTCCAATTCTTGGTTGCTGTTGATATTTTTTTTTGTCCCTTCGCCCCAAAACCTATTGTGGTAATTTCTCTGTTGTGACGTTGATGTTGCTGATGCTGATGCCATCCATTGCCATTGCTGAGCTCCTGCAACACAACAATATATAAAATGAATGATTTTTGTTGTTAGGTTTTAAACAAACATTACTCAACATCCATCCATCCATCCGTGTATTTGGCTAAATGAAAATTAGTTCTCTGTTGTGTCTGTTTGAATTGGTGTGTTTGTGGACTGGGAGGCTCGGAGGGGGCAGAGGGTATGATATAGAGGGGGTTTGGGTTCAAGAAGGTGTGTTGTCGTTGATGAACGCATGCAAACAAAAAATTGAGAAACTAATTTCTAAAATTGATGTGAAATAAGAAAACAATTGCTAGCTTCATGCAAGTATTTGAAGAATCAGTTGCAGAATGAAAAGGAAATGGAGCTTAGGAGGGGATTTTTACAAAATTGCAAAAGTAGGACATATCACCGAGGAGGTTCTAATTAGCCTTGATTGCCTATATCCTTCACGGGTTAGAGACAATTTACATAAATATATCTACTTTCAGGGAAAGCGCTAAAATAAATAAATTCCTACAAAATTCAAAAATCGTTCACATGATCGCAGGTTCAATCAAGCATACAGCCGACTGCCATTATTTGAGCGTCGGTCACCTCTATGTGCCTGATGAACAATTCGAGTAATTGAGTAATCTTTTCTTCTAATTGAAGAAATTTGCATTTCGTTCAATTAATTCAATTCCCAAGGCAAAGTATATCTGGGAAATTAAGCATCCTTTCGTGAAAATAAAATATTTTACGGCTTCTAAATGTTCTATAAGATTGTTAAGAAGAATACATCCTATCCTATGACCTCTTTAACATACTATACAAGAAAAGCCACATATGCTGCTGATATAAATACAAGGGCGAACCCAAATCTAGTCAATCTGAAGCACAGTTGGTGGCAGTAGTTTGAAAAAAATTATTTTGGTGAAATGTGGAAATCTTGTAAAGCGAATATTTTAATTTTCAAGGCGCAACAATGTTTTGAATCTTTATTTCAGCCATCAAAATAAAAGATCTCAGTAAATTTGTAAACATGGAAAAAATTGGTCACCGTTATGTAATTCAATATTTCCATTTGAAAGGAAATGGGGGAATCCCGTACCCGTTCGTTTGCGACTGTCAATATTAGGTAGCAGAGTTTAAACAAGGCCGTACGAGCAGTCAAGACGAACAACGTAGTGGTCGACCCATTGAGGTGTCCACACCAGAAACGGCAAAATGGTATTGACCAACTGTCGGCTAAAGGTGCGTCAGCTAGCTAAAATGATAGGCATTTCAAAAAGTACTATACATCGTATATTTCAACAGAGCAAAACAGCATCGTGAATAATAAACGCGAATTTTTGCATCGATTTATAACCATGGATGAGACATGGGTCCACCTCTTTACACCCGAGACAAAGAAACAGTCAAAGCAGTGAACTGGAATGGGAAAATCGTGTCCAAAGAAGGCGAAGACGATTCCACCTGCAGGCAACGTCATGACGTATGTTTTTTGGAATGCGCATGGAATTATTTCTATTATTGTCTTTAGAATGGCGAATCTTATCTCCAAAGGCTAACTGCTAATTTATTGCAGCGTTCATGTGATGAAATTATGGAAAAAAAGTCGCATTTGGCGAAAAGCAAATTGTTGTTTCATCAAAACAACGCTCCAGTTTACATATTCATTATTGCGATGGCCAAAATTAATGAATTAAAGCTCGAATACTCTCGGACTATTTTCTAATTCCAAATTAAAAAAAATTGCTCGGTGGTAAAAAATTTGCCATCAATGAAAAGGTGAAGGGAGTATAAGGCTGATAGCTATTTTAAAGAACTTCACCATTGTTTAATATAAGCAGGCTGGAGAAAGTATATCGAGCTAAATGGGAATTATATTGAAAAATAAAGAAAATTTTTTCCAACTTTTTTGTGTTCTTTTTGGTAGGCCGGCTAATTTTGTTACCGCCGTCGTATCATTAGCAGAACACGGTAAATCGTTACTGCAAACTTCTCCAGCATTTGGAGGAAGTTATCAAAACTATGTCTGTCTGCACCGTATTGAGCCATTTAACATTAAATCAAGACTTAGACAGGGCGCCAGCCTGAAGGCTGGCGACTGGTATCATCTTTAACAAAAGTCAATCGCATTGTAATATGCTTACCCAGTGTGTCGCACACCGTGGGTAAGGCCTTCACTGCGTGACTCACGTTAAACCCCCGTGGACTCCGTCCCAGTTGAGATTTTCTATGAGAGAGGAATAATGAAATCACATTCATATTGGTAACATATTGTCGAAGAAAACAGATCAATGTCATGAATAAAGACTTCAATGTCATGCAAAAATAGTGAATTTCTTTTTACTACGCCATATATCGACTTATCTCATTGTTCCAGTGGAAAATCGTAGAGCAACCTCTTACAGATATATATAAATTGTCCTCCGTCCTTCTTGCATGTTTTAAAGACCCTATACTGATTTTAATTAACGATTAAATTGTGAAGGTAGTAGAAAAATTCGAAAATGGCATAATTTTTTAAAAGTCGAATTTAGTGTTTGGATAAAAACGTTTTTTTTCTTGCTGCACCAATTCGTTGGAGTTGTGACTCCTTAATGACAGATAAGTGTACGTCAAAACCCGTGTTTACTCAGATAATGCCCGAACGTTGGAGCATTTGGAAACCAACATTCGTCAAGTTATCGCCGAGATACCGCCCGGAATGTGCGAAAAAATTTTCGTAAGCTACCACAAAAGACCCCACTTTTGCAACCCACCCAGAAGCGGTCATTTTATGACATTGTACAGGGTGGGCCATAAGGGTGTTGGCGGTTTAAATATTCAATTAAAAAAAAACTACGAAACATAAAAAAACTATATTTGTATTTTTAAAAAGTAGAAGCATGGGAATTTTTAAGACTTAAAAATAATGTTGTCCAAATGGATTCCCCCGGCTGCTTGACATTCTTGGAACCGAAGTCGCAAATTTTGGAAAACTCGTTGAAAAGTTGTTCTCGGTATTTTGTTACTTTTCTGAATAATGTTCCTCTTCAACTGTTCTAAAGTGGTCGGATTATTCTCGTAGACTACCGATTTGAGGTAGCCCCATAGAAAATAATCGCATGGAGAGAGATCGGGGCTACGTGGGGGCCATTCAATATCCCCCCTTTTCGAAATGAGTTTTCCAGGAAAAACATTTTTCAGCAGCTGTATACCCTAGCCGTATGACATGTGGCCCCATCCTGTTGAAACCACATCCTCGAGGTATTGTCTTGAAGTTCTTGCAAAGCTGGCACCATAAAGTCTGCTATCATGTTGCAATAATTGTTCGCTCTAACCGTCATCGCATGCCCTCTTTCGTCCTCAAAAAAGTATGGTCCAATAATACCGGTTGACGTTATCCCAGCCCACACGACAAGCGTAGGGCTGTGAAGTGGACGTTCATGCAAGCGCCGGGGATTAGTCTCGGACCAGATCCGACAATTTCGCTTGTTCACATGGCCATTAAGGTGAAAATTGTCCTCATCACTAAAAATCACGTTGTTGAAATTGTTGAACCGCTCTAGCATCAAATTGACAAAGTTAAATCGGTTATTGGCATCATCGGGTTTTAATTCTTGGACTATCTGAATCTTATAAGCCTTCAAATGCAAATCACGTTTCAAAATTCGTCGTAAAGTTGTTCTTTTGACATCCAAAGACTGACTGCTGAACTGAAACACGAACACGCTCCACAATGTCGGCTGACCTTGCAGAAACTGGGCGACCACGAACCGTAATTGGTACTGTTGAGCCGGTTGTTTCGAACATTCTGATCCATTTTCGTATGACATTGGCGCTTGGAACTTCACTTAAATCGTGTAAACCGTGTTCATGCCGATACAAACGTCGTGCAGTAATCACTGATTTATTGTTTTCGTAATACGCTCGGACACAAAATGCACGCTGCACTCCCGTGTACGACTCCATGGCGACTAAATTTCCAGGAAGCGGCGCAGCGAACAACATATCCCCCCGCCACTCCGCGCCGCGCGTTACCGAGAAATTGAAGAATTAAATCGCCAACACTCATATGGCCCACCCTGTATTTTGTACATAATGGAAAAGTCGACGCAAAATAAAACCACATAAAAGTTTCATCGATTCCATAACTTTATGTGTGCTTTTTTCTAGCTTTTCTTTTGAGATTAAAAAATTGATAACCATTTATTTGTTGATGATACCGCGATTCTACGTTCCGATTTTTTTTTTACCAAATGATGAAACTCACAATAGTATTTCTTATTTCAACAAATTGAAAATTATAACCAATACTGGAAAAACGAAATCAGTTTTCTTCACACGAAAAACGAAACAATGTTTTATTCCGCAGCGCAATATAAAAGTTCAAAATGTTGATGTAATCCGGGAAGATAAAGTAAAATGTTTAAAAATAATTTTTGATAAAAAAAATTCAACTGCAGAGATTTCATCAATCACTTTATTTACCGAATTAATGTGAGGCAATCGTGTTTGGGCATTTTTAACAAGCTCTTAATATTAAAAATCATTTTTACGCCACAAATTTTTACGCTGCCCCTGTTTGGTATAAAATATCGGACTGTCACTTGGAGAAACTACAAAAACAAAAAACAACTTTCCTAAGTTAATATGTAGCCTTCCTTGGGATTTCTCACCTTCCAGTTTATATGAAATGAGTACGATGCACTTAATTATACATTCACTTGAAATATTGTTGCACAATTTTGTGTTTTGTTGCCATATTTTTATTCATAGATTGTCCCAAACTTTTACTTTCTAATGTAGAGCTAATTTTAAAATCTTTCCTTGGGGTTTTGAATGTTGGGGAGGAAATAAAAGTTGGAATTTGTAATATAAATATTGAAAAATTTTCTTGAAATTTTCTTTTAAATATAATAAAACATGAATGGGGATATCATTCACAATAAAATATATAAAAGAAGAAAACATGAAATGAGCTGAAGTATAAGTATTTGAGATGATTCGTACGATATACATTTGAAGTTCGAGTCTGAGTAATTATAATGATGTTCGCAGTTAGGATTGGTCAAAGCGATATGTGGCATTAATCCCTTTGTAGCCGTTATATGTAAAATTCCTCTTACACTGCTTTCAAATATTTATCATACTTCCCAGTTTGAGAACCTCTGTATTTGTTGTCCATTTTCCAACA